>PVLD010002910.1:0-153807 GCA_004027595.1 Dinomys branickii
TGGTGGTGATGGTGGTGGTGGTGGTGATGGTGGTAATGGTGGTGACAGTGATGGTGATGGTGGCAGTGGTGATCGTGTTGGTAGTGGTGGTGATTATGACACTGACTGATGATGCCAATGATGGTGATTATGGCAGTGATAATGTTGGCTGTCCTGTTCGCACCCTGGTGCACAGCTGGCTCTCAGTGCCATGGGCTGTAATGGGCCCTCAGAAGCCCATTGCCTGGTGAGCACTTGTAAATACTCTGCAGGGCAAACATCCACAGACAGGTGCTTGGCAGTGCTGGAGATTGAATCCAGGTCCATACACATGCTAGGGAATCCCTGTACCATGGAACACATCCCCAGCCCCATAGACACAGATTCTTGCCCCTCTGCCATTGGGTCTTCTCTGGAGAACTCCAGCCAGACCACACCTTCCTGGCATTTCACACTCACAGCCAAGAGGGCCCTGGGGGACCTGGGTCAGCTGAGCACCAAAAGACTTTCTCCTTGATTCTAGATTCTGTATTTCTCTTAATATGGCCTTATATGGATTGACCTTTGTGACCATGCTTTAATCAAGGGTACTTGGGTTAAAAGAAAAAATAGCCAGAGGCAGTTTAAGCAAAAGAGACAAATTGTATGGGAAAGAATTGGTTACTTCATAAAAATCTAGAGCATCATGGAGAGCTGTTGAGCCTCACAAGAAACAAAGTGGGAACCTACTTAAAACAACTGGGGGCTGGGTGTGATGGTACACATCTGTAATCCCAGCATTCGGGAGGCTGAAGCAGGAGGACCTTGTGAATTCGAGACCAGCCTGGGCTACAAAGTGAGCTCAAGGCCAGCCTGAAATGCACAGTGAGACCCCCTCTCAAAAAGACAAAAACAAAACAAAAAACCAAAACAAACAAACAAACAAACAACTGGGACTGGTGGTTTCAGTCTCTGGGGCCACAGGTTCACTGCTGCTCTGTCTCTCCACACCAAAGGTCATAGCCATGGCCACCCCAGAGATGTGCAAAGGTGCTTCAGTCTCTGGTCCCAGGACAGCACCTGATTGGCTCTGCTATACACCTCTTGTCCAATCAGCCATGACTGAGAAAATGGCCCCAGGACCCCACCACTGCAACAGAACAAGGCAGCTTTCTGAGGCATCTCCAAGGCTGAAGTCACTCCAAAAGACCTAAGCTCTAGGGTGGATATTACAAACAATAGCAGTTTGCATGGCTGCGCCTGAGCCACCAGGATGGACACTGGACCAGAGTGCTGAGCAGGTCTCAGGGTCCTGTTGCACCAGGTAGCCCCTTGCTGCTTGCTGATAGTGAGGAGCAAATGTCGGCCACACCCTAATCCCAAGCTTCCAGTGCTTCCAAACCCTGCACCTCTCAAAGGCCAGATGTATCTTAGGTCTTGTGTTCCGAATGTTGCAGGCCCCTGTGCATGGTCCTCAGATCCAGTTCACCCTGAGCTCTTTGCATTCTGCTGCTTGGGGCCCATAGCTGCAAGAACAACAGCAGCCACCCCTCTTGCTTCTTCCGGAGTCCTAGGAGCATTGGGCAGGCAGTGGCTGGCAGTGCTGTGTGTAAGTCATTTCATGCCTCTAGCAACCAGCACAGCTGTGGGAGCCCAGGGCAGCACTCTGCTCTGGCTGGAGGGGGGGAAACGAGAAGCTGCTGGCGTCCTGGATGCCCGAGGCCTCTGGCAGGCTTATCTCTGCAAGGCAGAGGCTGGCCAGTGGTGGAGGCCGGGAGCCAGATACTGAACAGCTGCTTGTGGTTAGGTCTGGCTGTCTCTGCCTGATTTCAAAAATGTGGAGCAGAGTAGGGGGCCACAAGGTCACTGGGAGAGACAACTGCCTCCTAGCCAAAAGATGTCCATGGTCCTCTATGGAGAAGCTGTGTCAGTAACATACGATCCATTATAGCACTACAATCCTTTTTTTTTTTTTTTTTTTTTTTTGAGACAGGGTTTCATTATGTAGTTCAAGCTGGCCTTGAACTCATTATGGAGCTCAGGCTGGCCTCAAACTTGTAGTGAATCCTGCCTCAGCCTCCAGATTGCTGGGATTATAGTGTGTACCACTGGGCCCAGCGGCTTTCCCTCTTTAGTTTACATTTGGAGCGGGTTCCTCCATGACCCTCAGATCACTTTCTGCCACCTTTGAGAAAAGCTAGTTTTCCCATCTGAGTTGGAATAACACAGAACACTTGTACCACAGCCTAAGACATGCGAAGGTTGCTGCCAACAGCACAGCAAGCCCAGGCCTGTGCAGGGAGCTGCTGGGGACGTGCACTCAGACCCACCAGGCCCTCCCTGTGGGTTGACATTCGCTGTGCCCTTTGCCCATTTCCCAAAAGGCAACTTTTGGGTTAGCTCTGTCTTGCTGCAGGTTGGCCACAACTCATAGTGAGAAATACACTGATTCAAAACACTGCTTTGAAAACAAAATACTGTTCTGATGATTTTAAACTTACAAATTGAAGGAACTTCATGTGAAGCACTCATAGCATTCAGGTATCATTATTAATATTCTGTAAGTGCTTTTGTCACATTTAGCCATCTTTTTTGTTTGTTTTTATGAGACAAGGTCTCACTATGAAGCCCAGGCTAGCCTCAAACTTCTGGTGATCCTCTTGCCTCAGCCTCCCAAGTGCTGGAATAACAGGCTGCACCACCATGTCGGGTCATCTATCTTAGTATTTCAGTGTGCTTCTGTGCACGTCACTGATTGGAGCTCAACATTTGTTTATAGCTAGAGTTTATACGAAGTTACATAGTGAAATGTACAAATCTTAATGGGCCTTCCAGTCTTACCTAGTTAGCCCTCCCGTCACCACACCACACACTTTATGTTCCAGGCCAATTCCTGCCCCCAATTCCTGTTTTTCCTTTTTTGGGGGGGATGAGCTGGGGCTCCAACCTGGGCCCTCACTCTAGCTAGGGCAGTATTCTACCCTGAGACATATATGCAGGTATTCCTGTTTTTTTTGGTTTTTTTTCTCGTAATTTTTGAGACAGGGTTCCTCTGTGCAGCTCAGGCTGGCCTTGAGCTCACTTTGTAGCCCAGGCTGGTCTCGAACTCACAAAGGTCCACCTGCCTCAGCCTCTCGAGTGCTGGGATTACAGGTGTGCGCCACCACACCCCGCTAGGTATTCTTGTTCTAAGAAACACACTTTGTGTGCCAGGCATTGTTAAGTTCGAGACCAGCCTGGGCTACAAAGTGAGCTCAAGGCCAGTCCAAACTGTATAGTGAGGCCGTCTCAAAGACAAAAAAACACTTTACGTGGTGACACAGGGTACTCACAGCTCTTAAAAGCGCTGATTTCAATCTTACACTTTGTTTACTGTCTTTCGGTTTTGTTTTTCCAGCGAGGGGAAGCGCTCCGCCGTTGAGCGCCCCCCTCCTCTCGCCGCATTAGACTCCCTCGCTGAGCAGCCCCGCCCTGTCGTCCCTCTCCGCGTTCCCAACAGGCCTCAATCGCCATGCTTCTCACACTTGAGGTTATTTTACAATTGACATTTCTGTTCCCTTTTTGTTTTGGATAGGCGCAATTCATGCTCTTTAAGGAAAACGTGGACAGACCGAAGCAGAAGCCCCTTCCGCCCTGCCCTCCTCCTCCCGGAGTGGCCGTGGCGGGGCCCAGGCCAGAGCCGAGTTGCAGATCAAGCGAGCTCTGGATCTGGCAGCCTTGTCGTTTAAGTTTTAGTGGTCACATACTGGGCTTCCACACTGCCGTCCTGGAGGCAGTGTCTTTGCCCCTCCTGTTCGGAACCCCTCTGCCGACCCATTCCTGCTACCCGGGCTGTATTCGCACCCTGGCTCGCACCCTGGCAATCAGCCGGATGTGCACACTCATCCCAGGCTGCACACTCACTGCCCGAATAGAACACCTCCGCGCATGCGCGACTTGCCCCACGTTAGTGCGCGTGCGCCTGACGCATCCATTTTCCACCGCTGGCGCTAGGCCTGATGGTGCAACCCGGTCAGGACAAGGTCGGCGCATGTGCGGCTAGCTTCGCGACCCGGTCACTAGAGCGCGTGCGTCAAGTTCTACCCCGAGCGTTCTGCCGGATAGTGCGTCCCGGATGGGGCGGAGCCGGTAGAAAACCGCGCGAAAACCGCGGGAAACCGCGGGTAAGCTACTCTTACTATGGCGCAGAGCCGGGTCACCGATTTCTTCGCTTGCCGCCGCCCGGGGTTGATAGCTCCGCGGGTCAAGGAAGCCTGCCGCACCCCGAGCCCCACCGGGCTCTCTCCCGCCCTCACCCCGGGCAGCAGCCGCAAGCGTGCCCGCCCGCCTGCCGCGCCCGGGGGCGGCCAGCCCGCGCCGCCCGCGCGCCGGAGACTGCGTCTGCGGGACACGGTGGAGGTGAGGGGATCGCACGGGGTCCGGGCACAGGGGACACTGGGGAGGGGCGCGGGGGTCGGGGCGGGCCCTGCAGGTGGCACAGAGGGGTCCCAGCCCGCAGGGGCGGGTAAGTGGCGAGGACTTTGGGCTGTGGCACCTGAGAGAGGAAGTTGGAAAGTCTGAACCAGAGCCTGACTGCTTGCTGGCAGAACCCAGGTCCCCAAAAGGATAAGTGCGAGGTCAGCCCTGGAAGGGACCAGCAGAGAGATGCACAGGCTGGACAGGTGAGGTGGCCTCAGCAAAGGACGTGGTCACGGGAGCCTACGCGCCTGCCTGCCTGCCTGCCTTTGTGGCAGTCAGGTTGCTGAGAACCATGCTCTGATTCTGCAGGCCAGGTGCCTCATGAGTTTAACCATGTCTCACCTGTGGCTTCCTTTCTGCCAGGATTCCTGTCCCAGTTCCTCAGCCGCCCCCAGCTCTCCTGCTTGTCATTCTCTGGCCAAGAAAGTCAAGAAAACCTCTGCCTCTGCCCCAGCTGGTCAGGTGTCTCTCCTTGCAGCCCACCAGAACAAGGTGAGGAGGCCGGAGCAGGGCAGGTGGGGAGGGAAGACAGCAGGGTGGCTGGCTGGTCTCTCATACCCTGTGTCCGCAGGTCGCCTCAAAGGACGCTGTGTCCGAGCTCCAAGCATGCCTGCAGCGGGCGCGAGAGCTGGGTGCACGTGTCCAGGCACTGAAGGACAGGGCTCAGGAGGGTGGTGAGGAGCCTAGCCCACCAGAGGCCAAGGGCCCTGAAGAGCAGCCATGGTGAGTCCTGAGTGGGTGGCCAGGGACCCAGCAGAGGCCAGGCCTGAGCAGGTAGAGGGCTCAGAGGGCTCGGGTGTGTGTGTGTGTGTGTGTGTGCGCGCGTGCGTGCGTGCGTGTGCGTGTGCGCGCGCGCGCGCGCTGGGGCAGATGCTCCTCTGTCCCTTCCCTGGGGCAGCTTCCCACACACCTGTTCACACTAGGGCTTTGTGAAGGGTTTTGGGGCCTTGAGCATAGGCCCTGCTGCTGGGAGCTGGAGGTGGTGTGGGCTAGGGCTTGCTCTGAGGCTGGCTTTCTCCGGATAGCAGTGAGAAGGTGCCCGCCTACCAGCGCTTCCATGCTTTGGCCTTGCCTGGCCTGCCAGGCCTCGTGCTACCCTACAAGTACCAGGTGCTGGCTGAGATGTTCCGCAGCATGGACACCATCGTGGGTATGCTCCACAACCGCTCTGAGACCGTGACCTTTGCCAAGGTCAAGCGGGGGGTCCAGGACATGATGCGCAGGTGAGGGGCCTACAGGGCTGCTCAGCCAGCTCTCCTGTCTGCAGCTGGCCCTGTCTGGTTCCTTCTGACCCGATTTCCTCCCCAGGCGCTTCGAGGAGTACAACGTGGGCCAGATCAAGACAGTGTATCCCATGTCCTACTGCTTCCGCCAGGAGCGCAATGTCCCCACCTTCAAGGATAGTGTCAGAAAGTCTGATTACCAGCTCACCATAGAGCCACTCCTGGATGGGGGTGAGTGCTGGCCCAGGCCTCAGGTCCACTGTGCTCCCTCTGAACCTCAGTTTCCCCACCTGCAACCCCACGCGTTTTGACAGGTGGCTGGGGTGGGTCTGGAGCAGAGCTCAGCCTGGACTCTTCCCACAGAGCCTGGCGCCAACCCCCAGCTCACAGCCTCCAGGCTGCTACAGCGGCGGCAGGTCTTCACCCAGAACCTGGTGGACCGGGTCAAGGAACACCACAAGGTGAGTGGCCAGCCAGGTCCCAGTGCCAGAGGGTGTCGGCTCCACCAGTGCCAGTCCTCGTGCAGCCAGCTGTAGCCCTGTCCTGGCTGGCTGTGGGGGCTGCTGTCTCTCTCTGCTTGCTGCCACCTCCCTGCACAGTGGGCTGGTGAGCTCAAGGCTAATGGTGTCCAGTGCATTTCATCAGCACCACCTGTGTGCCAGGCAGTGTGTGTCCTTGCCTGGCAGAAAAAGCCAAGTGGTCACCTATTCCTTCTCCCACAGGCCTTCCTGGCCTCCTTGAATCCCCCCATGGCCGTGCCTGAGGACCAGCTGACACGCTGGCACCCACGCTTCAATGTAGATGAAGTGCCTGACATCAAGCCAGCCGAGCTTCCCCAGCCGCCTACCACAGAGAAGCTCACCACTGCCCAGGAGGTGCTGGCCCGTGCCCGCAGCCTGATGTCGCCCAGGGTGAGGCTGCTGGGCCCTGACTCAGCCCCTTTCTTCTGGGGGAGCAGGGCAGCCCAACCAGATCCCCCATGCCTCTTTGGGGAATGCCTCTTTGGGGATCTGATCCCATGTCTGGCTTGACCTAAGCTGGCGACCCAGAGAGGGACGGGACAGGTCCTGGCTCACTAGTTCCTAGCACCATGCTCTGCCTTCCCCGGGAGCTTTCCGAGTGCCCTGTGTGTTGTGTTAGGACCTGAGGCCAGAGCACTGCTGAGTGCTGGGAATGGAGAGCTGGGTGGGAGTCAGAGTAGCCAGGCACTGCCATACACTGTTCTGCAACCTCTTTTCTACGACCTGTGCCCACCCGCAGATGGAAAAGGCCTTGAGTCAGGCAGCTCTGTGTGCAGCAGAGCCCAGCAGCCCTGGGTCTCCCAGCCCGGCAATGCCAGCCACCCCTGCCAGCCCGCCCACTGTCCCTCCCAGTGTGCTGAAGGGCGTGCCCCAGGCCCTGCTGGAGCGGGTGAGTCCGCTAGGATGGGGATGAGGACAGGTGTGTGCTCACAGAGACATGCTCTTGCTGACCTGCCCCATATCTGCTGCAGATCCGTGCCAAAGAGGCCCAGAAACAGTTGGCACAAATGACACGGCGCCCGGAGCTCGAGCTGAGGCTGCAGCGGCTGGAACGGCTGCCTGAGCTGGCACGTGTGCTGCGTGGCATCTTTGTGGTCGAGCGCAAACCTGCGCTCACCATGGAGGTGGCCTGTGCCAGGATGGTGGGCAGCTGCCGAGCCACCTTGAGCCTGGGTATGTATATGTATAGGTCAGGGTGAAGTTGAGAGTGAGCACAGCTCTGCCCCCAGGGCATCTGCATGGACTTGGTCTGTTCACCTGGTGCCCACAGGGCACCTGCTGTGTGGGGGCACCGTGGCCTCCAAGTCCCCTGGACCCTGCCTGGCTCTGCAGCCTCCCTGTGGCTTCCTTGTATGTGGTTTCACAAACCTACTATCCCTGTGGTCCTCAGAACAGAATCTTTTGTTTTGTTTTGTTTTTTTGAGACATTCTCACTATGCAGTTCAGGCTGGCCTTAAGCTCACTTTGTAGCCCAAGCTGGCCTTGAACTCTTAACGATCCTCCTGCCTCAGCCTTCCAAGTGCTGGGATTACAGGCGTGCGCCACCACACCCGGCAAAGAACAGAATCCTGATCTTAAGTGTCCCCCCGCCCTGTCCCCCAGCCAGGCCTCTGGTCACTGGGCTGCAGGGCACCACCTGCTGGAGGCTTTTGGGCTGGGAACCCTGCTCCAAGCGCTGGGGCCTCAACTGGGCCCCCTGCCTTTGGCCCCTTTGCTGAGGGCACCGCCTGGGGTCAAATAGGCCCTTTGAGGAAGTAGTCACATAGTCACACTCAGTGCTTTCTCAGAGTAGTCCAGTCCGAGGACACCCTGTGGCTGCTGCAGCCCTGCTGTGCAGTGGAGCTGGCTGGTATCTGGGACTCACTTGCACCCTCCCACTGCAGGGGAGATGGAGAAGCACCTGCTGCTCCTTGCTGAGCTGCTGCCTGACTGGCTCAGTCTGCACCGCATCCGCACCGACACCTATGTAAAGCTGGATAAGGCTGCCGACCTGGCCTCCATCACCGCACGCCTGGCCCGCCAGGCCCGCACTGAGGAGGGGCAGTGAGCCCTGCTTTCACTCCAGTCCCCAAACATCCCCATCCCTGAGGGCAACAGGCTTTGTGGCCTGGGCCTCCTGCCATGTGGGCTTCCAGGATCTCACAGTGTTGGTATTGCCCCTGCCCTGTGGGGCTCTTGTTGCCTGACAGCTCTGTAATCTTTGGGCGCTGCCGAAGCAGGAAGAGACCCAGCGCCTGGTGGGTTGCACAGGAAGTGGTGTTGTGCATAGCTGGCAGTTTGGCTAGCAGTGCCCTCCCATCTGCATCCTGGGCTGGAACCTGTGAACTATGACCTTGTCAGGAGGCTGTTCTGACGTCCACCCACAGGCTTACCGGGTATCTCCTCCATCACAGGCTACTTCAAGCCTGTTCTAGGTCCTGCCCAAGGCCAGGGCCAGGCTGAGTTCAGAGCATACCCAGAGCTGCCTGCCTTTACGCTCAAGAGATGCCTTCCTGCAAGACATGCCATGCCAGTAGGTGGTGTGAGCCTCTGGGCACGCTGATGGGTGAAAGATGAGGTTCCAAGTGGCAGCATGAAGTCAGACTCTAGAATGAAGATAATTTCAGTTTTCTAGGTTTTGTGCTAAAAGAATCTGTAAAACTTAAGGTGGGACTGTTTGGTTTGCTTATTTATAGTTTAGCCTTTTCAAATAACTTTGGAAGGAGAACCTATTTTCTAATCTTATTGGCTTTTTAAAAAGTGAGTCATGTAAGATTTAAATAAAATTTTGCACCCAAGACTACTGCTTTGGAGTGGAGACTAGGTCATCCTGTGTCTTCTCACCGAGACAAAATATCCAACAACCAAAGTTAAAGGAGGAAAGGTTTATTTGGCAACAGTTTATAGATGTTTCAGCCCATAGTTGGGTGGCACATGGCAGAGAGGCAACCGTTCATGGTAGCAGGACACAGCAGGAGCAACAAGGGAAGGAGACGAGCCTTTCTGTCCCTCACGTGGTATCCAGTCTACCAGGATTAGGGCAGTGCCAATCCAGTCAGTGGACTGGGCCAGCAGTCATACACCCTTAAACTCAGCATTGCACCATGCATCAGCCACATGCTTCAGTATCAGCCCTACTGAAAAAGCTCCTTCTAAAACTGCATGAGGCTTTGGGGTTATATCTAGACCTGAACTGTAACATCCTGCATGTGGGTTGCTGTGGCAGTGCTGAGTTTAGGTGACTGGACTTCATGAGATGGAAAGGTGGCCTTAGACTACCCAGGTGGCCTGGTGTGACCATGGATCTTAGGGGACCCTCAGGTTGGCAGAAGCATAGCATCTGCAGAAGGAACTGGCCTGCTGGACCATTAGATGCAGTTACTTGTTAGGCTGCAACTGGAGACCAAGAAGGTGACATTGGCCATGTGGTTGTGAGACCCATCCTGTTGCCTGTCCTGGCTATCTAGGAAGGACAGGCACAAAGCAGGTGCTGAAGACTGCCCTATCTGTACCTGTCCTGGTTGGGGCTGCCACCAGGGAGGCCAAGGCTGAACAGAGTCTGGGTCTACGCTAGTTGATGTGTGGGTACCAAAGCTATTACTGATTTTTGTCTGGCTGTAGGTAGCACTTGGGGACTGGGCACTGGTTACTCCCCCAAGGAGATGATCACTGGGTAGAAATGACAGGGACAGCCAGTGGCCCCTGCGGTCACTGAAGGCACAAGGTGAATGGCTTCTTGCCCTGCTGAAGACGGTGTCACTCGTACTGCAGAAGGGAGAAGAAGGGGACTGACCCCAGCTTTTCCCTGCCTTTGAGTGAGGTCAGCTCTACCAGGGTCACGCATTCTAACACCTCAGCCCCCAGCTGGCCCAGCAGCTCACAGGCTGCACACATGGTTCCTAGGGGTGGGAACGAAGGGAAGTTGGCAAGGCAAGGAGATTCCTGCCAGCCCCCTGCCCCAGTGCTGAAATCCCTCCCCAGGCCCTCAGCTGTCCCAGGAGGCTCTTTACCGCCAGTAGCCAGCAGGTCATCCACCACGACCACATTCTGTCCGGGCTCCAGGGCATCTTTCTGGATCTCTAGCTCAGCCTACAGACAGAAAGTGGACACCCTGGCGCCTGAGTACCGGCATGCAGTCCCTCCGGTGGCCAGTCCCACCCTGACACTTCCTGGATGCATGAATGTGGCCTAGTGTGGAAACCTCTGAGCTCCCGAGTCTGCAACCACAGCAGCTCCACTTGAGGCTCCCGGAGGCTCCCCAGAACTAAAGGACCCTGAACCTGTCCTCTGGCAGTCTCCCCTGCCCACTCACCTTCCCGTATTCCAGCGCATAGGAGGTGGACACGGTGGGGCCTGGCAGCTTCCCACGCTTCCGGATGAGCACGCAACCCAGCCCCAGCTCCTGGGCCAGCGAGGGGCCAAACAAGAAGCCCCTGGAGTCCAGGCCTGTGGGGTTGGGGAAGGGGCGTTGGGCAGTGGCTGGTGGCATGGCAGCTTGGGGGCCCCACAGGACAAGCTAGAGAAGCAGACAGCCACCACAGTGACAAGGGGCATCCAATGTTGTCCATCTCAGGACCCAGCGGAGCCTGTGGGCTGAACTGTAAGTGGCTCTGGGGACATCACCTGACTTTTGGCAGTTCAGGCCCACAGTGGACAGCAGCGCAGAGACACCCCTGCAACTCCCCACTGCAGGGCCTCAGCACTACCCACTCTGGTCTGGGAGCTCCCTTCACAGAGAAGGCTGAGGCCAGCCCAGCTATCTCTGGAGGGGACCGGGCTGTGGTGGGCTCCCTCTCTGCACACCACACACCCTATTTTGTGGGAGGTCCTGAGGAAGTGAGGAGGGGGAGGGCCCTGGCACAGTTGTGGTTTCCCTGGGACAGTGAGCCTGTGTGGCTGGGGGGCGACCGCGAGGGCCACCTGTTCTCCCTGGCCCTCTGCTGGGCACCCCATCCTGCATGAGGCAGGAGGCCTCCCACCGTGAGCACAGCCCTCAGGACTGGGGATCTCTGAAGTTCCAAGGCGAGGTCCAGGGCCTAGTCACAGCTCGATACACTTGGACAAGGGGAACAGGAAGAGCGGGAGAGCGACCCAAAGAAGATCCTGGAAGACGGACGAGATGGCTCTGGGCAGAGCAGCCACGAACCTAGAAGCCTGCAGGCCTTCTGCAGAGTGGACAGATCTAGCCCTATAACCCACCCAGGCTACCCAATTCCCCTAGGGGCCCAAAGTCCTCTCCCAAGTACCCCGAACGCCACAGAACCTGGCCCTCCAGGTACTAGGCCAACACCGGCGACACCCGGAGGCAGGAAAAGACCCGTACATCCAGGGCGGGGCAGAGCCAGCCCCAGCAGGAAGAGGTCGACCAGGGGCCAGAGGTCAGAGGTCGGAGATCAGAGGTCAGAGGTGGGGCAGGGGTTGCTGATTCACTGCGGGATCTAGGAAAGAGGGGCAGGGGGCGGCACAGAGGGATGAGGGGACGGAAGCACAGAGGGATGGGGTGGGGTTCGAGGGAAGGAAGGGCACTGGCCTGCGATGTAGTCGATCTTGCCGCCGTGCGTAGTCTTCAGGTGGCCGGCCAGCAGGCGGATACAAGTGCGGAAGGATTCAGGGTCCTTCAGGAGGGGCGAGATATCCCTGCGCAAGGATAGGCTGGTGACGTGGGTTGTCCGGCGGTGCAGTTCGCCGAACTCCGCGCCAAGCCCGGAGCCAACGCTCGAGCGGCGCGGCACAGGCCCAGGCCGCATCCACACCTGAAGATCACGCCGGGGATGGGGAAGTCTGGGAAGCTGCGGATGCGCCGGGCCACCAGCTGCAGCTCGGGTTCCGCCATGGCCGCGTGTGGCGAGGCCAGGGCGAGAGCTACGGATGGGGCGGAGCTATGGGCGGGGCGGAGCTATGGGCGGGGCGGCTGAGTGGCAGGGTGAGCGCGTGAGCGGAGCAGCTCAAGGGGCCAAGGTGGGGCGGGGCAGATTCTCCCAGCCAGGGCCCTTATTGTCCAGAGCACACACCCTGCTTAAAAACCACAACTACACAGCTGAGGTGCTGCCAGCTCCTTTATTTTTTCTCTGTCGTTCCCCAACTTGTGCTACAGTCCAGCTCGGGCGCGTCCGTCCCGCTAGGTGCGGGCCGACTGCGTGCGCCAGACTCTGCGATGTCCCCTGACCCCGCGGCCCTGATGGCTGGGCAAGCAACGCCCTTCCCAGAACATCGTGGGCTTGGCACAAAACTGGCAACCGTGGTCTTCAACCCCGGGATTGGGCCAAGCGTGGTTGGCAGGCTCTGCTGCTGGTCTTGGGTTCCGCCTGGCAATAGCAGGGCAGAGACAGCGGCTGAGGTGCTTCCTTCCCTCAGGCACTGACAGGAGTTCCTGGGCCTGGCCTGGGTCCAAGCAGATGCTAATGGGGCCAGTAGCACTTCTCCAGGACCGATTCTGGAGGTGGCAGGCACTTGCCCAGCTTTTCACAGCCTGGGGGTGCCCAATTCTAGGAAATGAAATTCAAGCCAAGCTCAGTCTCTGGCCTTGGCTGCAGATTTTGTATGCTTATCCCTGCCCAGGCCTGGAGCACCTCTCCATCCACCTGGCTCTAGCATGGGGACCACCTTCATCACCACCTCGGCAGGGGGATGCCCCCCTCCCCAACCCCAGGGAAATGAGGATGGCCAGGCTGAGGGCTGGAGGGCCTGCTGGGCAGCTGCCCTGAGTCCTTAAGGTTTGGGCTCATCCCACCGCGCAGAGGGCTGAGGGAGCCTCCTTCCACCCCGTCAGTGTCCATATACGAGAGGATGGAAACAGCTCTGCCTTTTGCCCAGGGGCACTCGTGCCCAGAACAGGTGTGCCCTCCCAAGGCACTTGGCTCTAGCAAGTTGCAGCCCACTGGCTGTGCCAGATGCCACCGAGCTCTGTGACACACTGAGCACCAGCCCACACGCATGCCACTCACCATGACTGCCTGGTCGCAGACGTTGAGCTGTGGCTGTCCAGGAACCAAGGCGTCCTGGTGCTGCTGGACAACCAGGGTGATCCTGCTGAGGGCATCCTGGTACTCAGTGCTGGCAAAGCTAGAGACAAAGGAGCCCAGGTCACCGAGGATACAGTTTCCCTGTCTGTCAGGGGTGGTGGACATTCTAGGAAGGGAACAGCCCAGGAAGCCCAGCTGGAAAGCCCACAGAGCTGAGCTGATCATGGGTGGGCCAGGGCAGAGGGTGGGGTGAGGACCAGGAGGCTGAGCCCTGGGTAGGAGACCATGACATGGCTGTCCTCTGCTCTGTCCCCATCAGGGTGACACTGCTTGTGATGAGGACCCTGAAGGTATGGGCTCCAGGGGGGGTGCTGTGAGGTTGACAAGATGCCAGAACACCACAAAGCTTTTTGCCACTTTAAATCATGTCTGCCATCACCAACACACAGGTGAGGTGTATGATGTGGTTTCTCTGCCACTTCACACAGGAGTGTGATGGGTGAACTGTCAGAGCCCAGTGTAGGGCTGACAGAACTGAGGGCTAGGAAGGCATTTCCCTCAGAGGCCCCCACTTGTCCACCCCCAAGTGCCAGTGCTACTGGCAAGATGCCTCTAGCTAAGTGGAAGAAACGGGGCCCAGTGCAGCACCCCATGCTGGGCTCAGGCTGTGGGCCAAGCAGCGACAGCATCTCAGCACCTAACCCCCATCTCCTCAGGTCCTGGGGTGGCCTGTCCCCCTCCTGCTTCCTGGCAGCACTGCTGCCATGGCCACCTTCCACTCCCCTTTTGAGGGCACCAACACTGGCTTGAGCCCTGTTGCCACCTGGGAAGGGACCTCGGGCAAACCTTAGGCCCAGTCATGTACCAGCATCTGTGGGATGGGTGAGGAGCAGCTTTCAGCACCAGGGCCACAGGAACTGTGGGCCCCAGACTCCTGCGTGGTCTATGGCCTATAATTGGGGTGGGTGTGGGCACTGAGGTACATGTGTCTCTGCAGGTCTTCATGGCCAGGTGCACTTGTGGCCAGCCAGCTTAGAGGCCTCTCTGTATTCCCAAGGCTCTGAAGGTGGCAGGCATCACCTTCGCACTGCAGTGACCACGTGTCTGAGGCCCACTGCTGTGTCCTCAGGAACCATGGTCCTCCAGGGAGCTGTGGAGTAGCCTCAGCTGTGGGGGAGGACTGTGTCCCTCAGCCAGTGCACCGACAGGTAGGAGCAGGTATGGGCTGTGCTGTGTGGCTGGAATGCAGGCCATCACTGTGATGAGTGCTGTGTGTGGCCCGCTGGGGTGCCAGGCACAGATGTGGCCTGGTCTGGTCTGCTGTGCTATAGATGGGGCCTGTACCCCAGTCAACTATGGAGGCTGCTCTGAGGCACCCTGGCTCTCAAGAACATCACACCTCCTCTGGCCACAGCAGTTCTGAGCTGCATGCCTCTAGGAATGATGGTCCTCAAGGGTCCACAGGCACTGTGCAGAGTGCCCAGTTTCCATCTGTGTATGCCCTGGAGGATGCCTATCCCCTCCCAGTCCTGGAGCCCAACTCTGAAGCTGAGGTGCAGTGGGGTGCTCCCTCTGTAGCCCCCGAGGCTCCTTCCTGCTCCTGCCAGCCTTCATGGCTTCTGGCCTCGGCCACATGGCTGTGTCCTTTGGTGCCTCCTCTTCCTTCTGGACCTAGGGCACCCACTCCAGATGACCTCACTTCCACTTTAATTACCTTTGTAAAGGCCCTATTTCTCCAAGTGATGCTGTGTGGTACTGGGTGGGCATGGACTTGGGGTACTCTGTCCACCAAACCCTCTCTGCACATGCTTCCTGTGGTCATCAGCCTGGACTTCAGAGCCAGTGGGGCTCCTGGGGTAAGGCGAGTGGTGTGGCTGAGAGGTCCTGGTGAGGTCGGGAGCCTCACCTTGCTTTGGGGCCTGGAAAACTAGGCTCAATGGCTGCCTATGAGACATGGGAATTCAGTGTGGTCCTTTCTAGTGGCCACAGTGCCCTGTGGCTCTGTCCCTGACTCCTGTTGGCCTTGCTTGAATCCCAGCCCATCCTAAGCAGGAGGCAGGCTGTCCACAGACAGCACCTCAGTGTCCCTAGGGCCAGTGGGGAAGGGATGCTGGAGAACCACCGAGATTCAGCTTAGTGAGAGACAATCTTGGTGGCAGGGTCTCTGGGAGATATGCCCAAGGAGCTGCCGGTGGGGCCAGGGCGGTGGGAGTGTTTGTTGGTGGCTGTCACCCAAGAGCCTCCATGTGAGGTTGGGATGGGGATTCTGGAGTCCTAAGTCCCCACTTCCAGGGAGGTGGGTGCCTGGATCCACTTGCAGTGCTTTGTTCCCGGGGCCTGGGCTCCAAGGCCCTTCTTGCCAGTGCCAGGGGTCAGTTACGGGGTACACACACCCTGCCTGACCTCCACCCCTGATCTCACCACCACCACGGCAGCTCAGAGCAGGTGACACTGTCGCTGGAGGTTTGATGACTGCAGCCTAGAAGGACGCAGAAGGGAGCAGCCACCACCCCCAGGTGGGGACTGCTCCCTAGGGAGGGCTGAGGGCCAGGGTCCCTGGTGTGCGGGCACAAGTCCCTGCCACCACTAGATGAGACCCCTGGCACAGCACAGCTGTGGCAGACTCACCTGAGCGGGAACCTCTCCCCAGGGTCACGTCCCAGGTGAAAGAGCAGCGGCAGCTTCGTGTGTTCCTCCTGGGTATGGGTGGTGACTCCTGAGATGTTCTGCCCAGGGCAGAAATCGATGCCCTGAGACAAGCAGTAGGAGAGGTGGGTGCTTCATATGCCCTGCCAGCTCTCTGCATGGGGCCATCACAGCTACCTGATGGTGCACAAAGAAGATGGAGAGGTGGGGCAGGGTGGCCCTGCCATCCTGTGGGCAGGAGCCCTCACACAGAGGTGCTTGGTGGGTTGGCCTCTTATGCCCTGTTTTCTGGGCCCCTCTGTGGCAGAGGTGTCTATAAAACATTTTAGCCAACCTCACATCTCCATTGCCACCAGTACTGAGCAGGGCACCCGTGACCACCATGTGCCTGTGGAGAACAGGATGGATCATCACCAGGCAGGGAGGGGGAGGGTGGGGAGATCAAGGCACAGCTCTGAGGAACATGTGCACTGGAAGAGTGAGGATGCCGAGGGAACCAAACTCTTGTGTATTTGGGAAGATGAAGTGGATGGAAGAGGTAGGTGACAAGCTAAGATCTTCTTCAGGCTCAGGCCTGTAGCCGTAGCCCTGCTCAGCACCCACCTGGGCAGCCCAGGCCACTGTGACCTCTGACGCCCGTATGGCAGGCCATGTATGCCACCCCGTTCATAGGGCTTTGTCTCTGGCTGCCTGGGACTCCCTGATTTGGGACCAGGGAAGCCCCTGCCACCCATACTTCCAACTGCCCCAAGGGGAGCTATGAGGCAGGGCTGGGCCTGGCTCTGGAGGCCCAGAGCCCTGGAACAGAGCTGGTGCCTGCAGGCCTACCAAGGGTGTGCAGTGTGGGGTTGCTCACCCCGAGGCTGTGCTGGCAGCTGGCCAGGGAGCAGTTAATATTCTGCTTCAATATATCCAGGATCAGACACCCATGAAACTCCTGTTTACACGGAGCTGCAGAGCCTGAGTTGAGGACAGGCACCAAGGGGACTCCAGAGCAGTGATTGATCACATCGGGTGGCATCAGTGCCCTCCCAAGCACCCTGTGTGGCCTGCACAGTGAGAGCCACCACCTGTAGCACGAACCACCAGGCAGATAGAGCAGTTTCTAAGTCTAGACGAAAACACAGACTGATTTGGATGCAAACCAAATAGCTACGTTATTAAGAGCCTGCCCGTTGGTGCAGAACACCTTTTAGAACTGTGCTGAGGGGCACCAGCCTGGCTGCCCCAGGAGCAGCTTGCTGGGGGATGCCTGGTCCCAGAGCAGGGGCAGATGTGAGGCTAGGGGCCAGGTGCTGACTGCAGAGGCAGGACAATGGGGACAGATGCAGGCAAGGGGCTTGTAGGCCACAGGGCCAGGTCCAACATCCTCTGCATGTCACCCTGTGGACACGTAGCACTGCCTAGGTCTTCACAGGAGCCCCATGGTATGGGACTGCCACTCGCCACTGGGCAGTTACTGTGGGACAGCAGAGTAGATTCCTGCAGCTAGGCACCGTGACAGATGTGAGGTGAGCCCACAGCACCAGGACCCCAGACACGCAGGCAGGATAGTACCCACACTGCCCACAGCAGCCACAGCATGCACAGGGAACGGAAACCCCAACAGCAGTGCAGGGTCTTGAGCAGAAAGGGCAAGGAGGGCTGGCAGCATCTGGACGCTGCAGCCCTGAGCCGGACCCTGGCACTCTGTCTCCACTGTGGTCCCCAAGGCAGGTGCTGGCTGGGTCCCCATCCCACAGCCATTCTGTAAGAGGAAGGACCAACCTGGCTGCGAGGCTAGCCCCTGTCCCTCACTGGGCTCCTCTCCTCACCTCTCACCAGTCCTGGCCCCCAGCACCAGCCCAGGAAGGAAGGAACAAAGGCCACATCAGTGGGGGGTGGTGAGGGCCAGATCCTTGCGGTGAGTTCTCCTGATACTTCCGCCCTCAGACCTCTATAGATGTGGTGGAGAGCATTCCAGGCTATCCCTGGCCTGAGAGGCCAAAGGGACAGAGAGCCGCCATGTGCCCAGTCACAGCCAGGGGCCAGGGCAGGACCCATGCAGCCCTGACCTGCTTTGAACTGTCAAGACCCCAGAGGGCCCCAGGGGCAGCAAAGGGGCTGCAGATGAGAAGCAGAGGGTGTCCTCAGGGCCGGCTCACTGCTTGCCTTACCCCTTGAAGTGCTCCTTCAGCCATCTCAGGCGCTCCCTGGGAGCACCCCTCGGCTGCTAGAGGTAGGACAGTGGCCAAAGGGCTGATAAGGGTGGGGACAGTGCACTGGGCACACGGAGGCACTTGGTCCTGCACCTAGTGCCCTCCTCCAGCCCCTAGCTCCGAGCCTATCTCATACCTGCTGCTGCCTCCCAGTCCATCCCCACTTCCAGGCCTGGGCTTGCCCACCCCAGTCTCCCTCCCCCAGCCTGTTCTCGCCCAACTCCTGGGCCAGTTTGCAATTTGCCCCCCAGTTGGTTCTGAGCATTCTAGCACTCAGATTTCTCATTAACTTAAATTGATTTTCTGCTCAATGAAACCAAATTAATAGAGTTCTCATGTTATCTAAAAGCCTTGAGCCAAGAGGCTGGGTAGAAGCACCGGAGAGAAGCTCTATGGTGGCCAAGGTGGTGGAGGGAGCAGGGGCACTTCCCCTTACACCCCAGCTGGCACCATGATATGGACACTGATGGCCACCTAGGGCTACTGGGACCTGGCCCCAACCAGGCCAGCCCTGTGTCTGTACCATATTGCCCCTGTGAGGGAGCACAGGTCCCTGCAGCAAGGGACCTCATCCAAGCAGCTCCGGGCATCTCAGAAACCCACTTAGGGTAGCAGAAGCGTCCCAGCCCCCACCTCGGACACCTATCCACCCTGGTCCCAGCACAGATGTGTTCCTGCTCAGGACAGTGGGCCAGGGTGATCACAGATGCTGGCCAGCCTCACCCAGGACCCGCACCTGAGCCCTGTACCTGTCTGAATTCCTCCCAGGAGTTGGTCCAGGTCCAGAAGTGGGCCTTGTGCTGGCCAAGGGTGACAGCCATCAAGGTGTTGCCACGATAATAGAATATGGGCCTGTGGGAAGGGAGAGGAAGGTGATGCCTAGCCCAAGTGTGGGGCTCAGTGGGTGCATGACTGGCAAGCCAGGCCTCATATGATGTTTACAGAGATGATCAAGGCGAGAGGCGGCTGTCCAGAGACATGGGAAGCGGCTGGGGGTGGCTTAGAATGGAGCTTGCCCACCTGCTCCGGGCCCTGGGTTCCACCATAGGTCTCCCCCCAGCAAATGAAAGGGGCAGCACACGAGGCTGCAGGGTGTGGCCCTCCATGCACCCTCTGGTGCTTGGACCCTGGCGAGGCAGGGCTGAGTGCTGGAGGCAGGCGCTCCACATCTTCTCTCCTCAGCAGTGACCAAGCTCTCGGGCCACATTTCAAGACAAAAATAAGCAATTCTGAAAACAAGGGCAAACTCTCCTGCATGCCTCCCTAAACCAGAGGCCCCCCAGAGAGCTTTCCACCCAGCTTCCACTTTCTATTACGGTCCTTAGCTTTCTCAATCTGTGCTCCTCACAGCTGCCCAGAATTCGGCTGTGAGAGCGAAACGTTGGTGGAGATGGGTGGAGTGGGTGGTTTGCAAAGGGAGTGTCAGACAGGGCGGGACACAGAGTGGTCTGTCCTTCCATCCCACTGACACTGAGGCTGCAAGAGTAGTCAGGACTACAGGGTGGACAGGGGGAGTGTATGTGTGAGTAGGAGAGAGGGGGAAGACAGGGAGGGAGCTGGTGATCTCCCTCTTCTTTGCATAGCCACCAGCTGTGACCACCAGAGGGGAGGCCAGGGCAGAGGCACGCATCAGTGGCACCCACCTATCCACCAGCTGGCCCTGCAGCATGGTGGGGAGCAGGTCAAGGCCATCGATCACCCTGTCACTGGGTAGCTTCAGGCCTGCGAGGACCAGGCTGGTGGTGAAAAGGTCCATGACGCTGCCCAGCTGGTGGCTCACCTGCAACGGATGTGGCCAACTCACTGGACACCTCAGCCCCGACCAGGCTGCCCACTGGTCCACAGACTTGGGCAGCCCATGTCACAGGGTCAGAGTCAGGTGGAGTCTCAGAGCCTGTCGGGGGCCAGTGGGCCTGGAAGCACAGCTGGCCAGAGGATGGGCTATCAGGAAACGATTCTTCCCTGGAGCTGCCATAAGAGGCCATGGGGTGCCATCCCCAGGTGTGTGGGGACCTCAGGCTCCCCATATACAACTATAGGGGTAAAGAGCTGTCCCCAGCATGGAGCAGTGCCCCAGAAGACCAGAAAAGGCCAGGAAAGAAGGGTAGTGGGCAGGCACATGGTGCTAGGCTCAGAAGCCACGCTTGCAGGTGACGGACAGGTCAAGCCTGCTTAGGGGTGGATGTTGAAGCTGGGCCAGGCTGGGGATGCAGCAGGACACACCCTGTGCCCGCCACTGTCCCTGCATACCTGTCCAAACAGACCACAGCCTGTGGCTGCTGAATGCCACACATCCAGCTGGTCTGTGCCGCTCTGGATTCTGATAGCACCAATGTACCATGCCTCCTGACCGTCATGACTTTTGCACCCACAGCCACTGGCACTGGCCACCATGGCAGTGCTGACTGACCTGACCAGCAGGGATGTGCTTGGGCCACCACGCAATCGCAGGCTCCCTCATCCCACCTTCAAACGTAGTCTGCTTCCCGCACAGGAAGGGGCCACTGCTGCCACCTGGGGAGCCACCACTCATCAGGACCCAGCCCACCCTGCTTTTCATCTCCTTTTCAAGGCTGTGCCAGAGTCAGAGGCCCCTTGTGGGGCAAAGGGCCAGGCTAGGTCTGGGTTTTGGGTGACTCTGGACTCCTGTGTGGGAGGGTATGGCTGCAAATTTCCAGGGGGGAATAGGGACCTCTGGTCCTGATGGAGATGTGGGCCTCATTGCCCGCTGGTGACTCAGGCCCTCTCCCTATGATGGGGTCCCAGCCAGCAGTTCCTGCGGGCCCCATGCACTTGGGGGGGTCTAGCAAATGCAGCCAGCCCTGGTCCAGTCCTCACAGCCCTTGGGGTCCCTGACCACAACCATGGAGGCTCTAAAGCCAAGTCCCCACCTGGAGCCCATGCTGTGGGAGGCTCACTACATGGCTGCTTCCTGGACCCCAGGCACCTACCTTGGCTGGGAGCAGAGATGAGGGCGGCACCGTTGTCAGAGGTGAAAAAGACGAAGGTCCTCTCGGCAATGCGCAGGGTCCGCAGCAGGCTCAGCATCTTCCCCACACTGTCATCAATCTCCCGAACCGCATCCCCATACCTGTGGATGGTGACAGCCCATCAGCAGGACACCTGGGGGCATTACAGAACACTGAGAAATAGGTGGGTCCTTGCTGGGAAGAACCCATAGGGGCTGGGCCGACAGCAACTACACAGCCCCCTCCACCACCCAGCTCTAGGAAGCCCGTGGCCCATGCTACTCGCTCTCTCGGTGCTCACCGCCCACGTTGGCTGCTGCCCAGGAAAGGTCGGGAGGCATACACGGGGGCATGCGTGGCGTCCACAGCCCAGTACAGGAAGAAGGGGCGCTGCACAGCCTGCTGCCGCCTGATGAAGTCCAGGGCTTCCTGGGGGGTACTGGTGTCACTGTCTGCCCCATGTCCCCTGGTCGGCCACTCACCTGTCTGTGCCACACTGCCCTCAGCCTGCCTAGCCCCTCACCTCTAAGTAGATCTGGGTGAGGTTGGATTCCCCTGTCTTCACATTGATTGGAAATTCTTCATAAAATCTGAAAACATGATCCAGATGGAAAACAGAAGTTAGCCACAAAGCCCCCTTCTGATACCCTGGCCTTGTTCAAGAGGCAGAAACATTCCATTTGAAGCCTTCCTGCTCCCAAAGTGGATCCTGTCAGAACAAGGCCTGAAAGCCCTGTGCATGGTGACAGAGCTCTTGGTTACTCAGGCCAGGTGGGTAGTGAAGGGCTTCCCAGGGGGTGAAAATGTCCAACAGTGACTAGGGTGGTGGTCATGTGACTCCCAGACACACTGAAGCCCCTGGACTGCACACTGGGGTGGGCAGCTGTGTGCTAGGGAATTAGACCTCAGAAAAGCTTCTTTTCTTGTAGTACTGGAGCTTGGACTTGGCCCCATGAGTGCCAGGCAAATGTTCTACCACCCCAGCCCCTTTTTTGAGACAGAGTTTTGCTAAATGCCCAGGCTACCCTTGAACTTGGGATCTCCTTGCCTCAGCCTCCTGGGAAACTAGGAGTGCAGGCTAACTTGAAGGGAAAATTTTTAAAAAGGCAATGGTTGGCAGAGGTTTTTGGTCCACTAATGAAGTTTATGCACGTATACACAGAAAAAATAAAGAAATGTTAAACCAGCAACTCAAGAAAGATACAGGCCATGGCACAGGCTCAGTGCTGCAGGTGGCCAACCAGGCCATCCACTGGCTCCTCTGGGGGGGACTTTCTTCCATCCCATCCCAGATCAGGGTGCTCCCACCACCTCTTCTGCACATGGAGGCTATGGCCTTCAGGCCTCCTAGAGCAGCACAGGGTCCCAGCTCCTAAAGCTCAGGGGAAAGCTATGAGGCCCCTTGACTCAGGCATCCCAAAGTGATCTCTGACCCGAGAGGTTGACACAGTGCCAGGCTAAGCCCCAGGGCTCTGGCCAATGCTTTTGGGGCCCAGGATGCCAGCACTTAGCAGGTGGCTCAGGTCTTGCCCTCTCACTGCCTGCTGGGGGATGGCAGGGTGGGGCAGAATGCGGTACCTGCCGACCATGTCCCAGTCCCTGTACACAGGGAGGTTGGGCTTGGCCTTATTGTCGTAAGGTCCAAAGTGACAGTTGGGGGATCCAAACCACTCATCAAATCCATGCTTCAGCGGGTGGAACTGGGGCCTGTGACCCAGGTGCCTAGAAACAGGAACCAAGCACTTCAGGGGCTGCAGCCAGGGACACTTCAGCCTCACAAGTTAACAAATAATTCACCCCCAGCTCCAGGTGTGTGCAAAGCCCTGGCTGCATGTGGAAAGCCAGACCTCAGAAGAAAGTCCTGGGACCCACTGCCCTCCTCCGGCTGAGGCACAGCCAGGGTATGGGGGCACAGTAAGACTGGGGCGTGCTGCGGTGATGAGTGGGCAGGACGCTGGAGGATAGTGCATGGGGAGAACTCCCAGCGCCACCAGACTCCACACCACCCAGCACATCCAGGGCTGGCTGCTGCCAGGGATGCCAGGGGTTGTGTCCATGTGCCCTGCATCTCCTGAGATGTCACTTTGAGGAAGGCAGCAGTGGTGGGCAGTGGACCATCAGCAGCTCGGACTGTGGGCTGTGCTCAGGTTCTCAGCCTGGCTGGGAGATGCAGCCAGGCGATCACAAAGTGGCAGCATGCCCACAACGGTGACAGCACAGGAGCCATGCAGAGGCTTGTGTGCTTGAAGCGTAAGGGGCCACTGAGTGCTACCCACCGCATGTATCTGGCACAGCTGTGGGCACCCCTGCTTTTAGGGGTACTACTCTTATGGCTCCCCTCCACCAGCTGCCAGAGTGGGCGCCTATGCTTCAGTGGCCTTGAGCAGGGCCTGTCTCACCGTGGGTGCTCAGGCTGTTTGGTCCTCAGAGCAGGATGGCTTCCAGCAGTGGCTCCGAGTTACAGCCCACAGTCTGAGGTGAACGTCATCAAAAGCTACTACTTGGAGGACAGCGGTACCAGGGATGGGGTCTTTTTCTGAGCTGCATGGGACAGGCTTTGGTGAATATGGTGGGAGGGTTCACCCAGACATGCCTGGGACCCTGCTCTGGGTCACCTGGGTCTCCTCACCACATGCTCATGGTCACTTAGTGGCTGGGTCGAACAGTGGCAGGGAAGGCTGGGCCAGAGCTGGAAGAACAGGCCTAACCCCAACCCATCTGGGCTTTAGGTAAGCCATCTGTCTGAACTTAGTTTGCCCTCTCCGGGGAGAGTCCAGCTGAGGTGTGGCTGGCCCTGTGGTGCAGGCTGCCCGGGGCTCTGGAGCTAGACCTCCTCCCGCCAGGCCTGGGGCCCACGCCGAGTCTTTCGCATCTCAGGTGCCCTGAGGCCTTGCCATGATGATGCCTGGTCCTCCCTGATGGCAGGCAGCTGTCCAGCCACACGTGACCTCCTGTGTGTCTGTGTCCAGCAGCTGAGGCCTCTGCATAGCATACAGTGAGTTGGGGTCCTGCTCAGGGGAGGGGCAGGCCAGCGTATGTGTCCCCAGACAGGAGCAGAGACAAAGCCAGCTGGGCTCACAGTGTAAGGCTTTGAGGCCATGCTACCCCAGGACCTGGTCAGGCCAATGACATTGGATCCTGGGTGCTGATGTCTAGGCACTGTGTGGAAGGATATCAAAGCAGGGCTACAGGGCCTGTAGAGATGGGGACCTCCTTCCTTGGAGCAGCTGGCTCCATCCTCATGCTGGCCCGTAGTCCATGGCATCCTTGTCCCAAGTCTACAAGTGCTGGTGCCCCAGGTCTGCTCAGCTCCTGCTCCTCCTGGTCACAGCCCTCTACCAGTGGGCTCCACCACCTGAGTCAGCACTGTGAACTGAAGCTGTGGGCCAGGGCACAGTGGCCAGGTGCCAAGGCCAGAGCTCTGGGCCATGTGGGTGGTGCTCTGGGGCCTGTGCAGTCCACAAGGGCCAGCCCCAGCAAGAGGAATCCCTCAGCCCGATGTGTCTGCCACCTCTGTTCTACCCACCTCCTGGTCACGGCTCAGCTCCCAGCAGCCTCCTTTTGTCCCCTATAAGTCTCTAGCTGCCTGGATGTTCCCACATGGTCCTTCAGGTCTCTGCAGATTCCTCACGACTGTCAATGTCCTTGGAGAAGTTGTCCCCAAGAGGAGTGACAAGCGGTCACAGGGAGCAGGGTGCTCACATAGGGCTGAGCTGGGCAAGACCCCTGAGCACAGTGGAAAGAGCTCCTGTGGCCCTGGCCATGGGTTTTTACACCTGAGAAATCCAGTCCCTGCAGCAGAAAGTACAGCTGCACAACCACCTGCTGTGCTCTAGGATTTGGGGCCAGCACCCTTCCTAGCAGAGTAGCTTTCCCATGCTGCACCCTCTGTGGCTGGCTGGTATCCCCCTGCAAGGCACCGTGTGCAATGATGTGGCAGCCCCGGAGCAGACAGCGGAGTGTGGGGCCAAGTGGGGTCTGAGCTGCATCACACTGAGGTTGCTCTGCTACAGCCACAGCGGCCCTGCTGGGCTATGCCTGACTGTGGCCACCAGAGTGGGCCTGGGGACCCAGGGTCCATATGCAACTGGCAGCCCCTGCTTGCCCACTCACCACTTGCCCACGATCTTGGTGGCGTAGCCAGCCTCTTTCAGGAGCTCAGGCAGGAGGTGCTCGGAGTCAGGGATGCCACCCACTATCTCCTGTGGGGTGTATGCTGGAAGGGTGGGGCTGTGTGTGAGCACCAGGCAGAGAAGGCTGGGACACCGCATATGCACTGGGCACCCTCAGGGTTCCCACACCCCTCCAAGTCAGCACATTTTCAAGGGGGATGGGCGAACTGTGACCCAGCCCCTCTCCAGGCATTTTGCCTGTCTCAGCCTCCTGCCCCAGCCTGGCAGCAGTTCACTGCCATAACATGCAGGCAGGTTGTGTCCAGCCTTCCTGCTTCTCTCCCCTCAGGGCCTGCAATCCCACCTCATCTGGGAGATGTCCCTGGAGGACCCATTTGGGTTCTGAGCACTGTTTAGGAACATTCCCTGCTGGGGCCTCCCACCTCCTGGCTTTCTTAGGTCTCTGCCACCCCAGGAGGGTGTGGAGCTCCTGAGGGACACCCCTTTCTCCAGCCAGGCTGGGTGGTGCCTAGGAACAGGTGGAGCAGTGGGAGGGGTGCTAGGTGAGCTGAGCTGGGTCCTCAGATGCCCTTAGGACAGAAGCCAGGGTCTGTACAACCAAGGCCAGGGTGGCTGCAGCTGGTTTCTCCTCCCTGCACCCCATCCCAGCCACACTTGGGTCCCAGGACACAGACAGGAAGCACCTACCATTCCTGGCATGTGCATTGGTGGTATAGAAGCCATTGCGGATGGGCAGCCGTCCAGTGAGCAGGGCCGCCCTGGCTACAGGTGACAAACAGAGATACCGTGAGGACGCATCTGGTAGAAGCTTGGCCAGCTCTGCAGCACCTCACACACAGCTCCTGTGCTGCTGAGGTCACACATGTACCGGTGACACAGTGCTCTCTGGGCTTTACATCTCCTTTGACCTCTCGTCCCCAGGCTGTGAGTACAACATCCTGCTGACAGGTAGCGGCGCACTTTGTACGCATAGCTCAGCCCTGTCCCAGATCCATGCCTAGCTCTGCAGGTTACAGGAGAGCCACTGCATGGCAGGCAACATGCAGGTCAGTGTGGACCTCTCACCGGCTGTGGCTTTTCCAGCATCACCTCCTCTCTGGTAGGAGTGACTCCATGGGGAGGAGGGACAGCCACTCCTCTGGGACACAGAGGACAGAGCATCCTTGAGCGCGAGAGGTCGACCTGGAGGGTCTCAGACAGGCTCCAAGGCCCCGGTGGCCTCACCCTGTAGAGCCAGGGCTAGATGGACGTGGAGCGGGGTGCCCCACTGGCCAGCTGGGTCCCGGGGTGGGCAGTGACAGGGACTTACACGGTGAGCACAGAGGGTTAGCAGAATAGAAGTTTGGGAACAGCATCCCCTCTGCAGCCATGCGGTCCAGGTTCGGGGTCTCTCTGGAGGGCTCTCCATACACCCCCAGGTCGCCCCACCCCATCTGTAGGGAAGAGCACAGATGTGAACTCCTTTGCACGCAGTATTCTGTCCTAGGGAATAGAGTATGGCCCCACACTCCCTAACAAGCCACGCGCTCACACCCAGCCTGGCTCTGATGAGCTCCACTCCATCGCATTGTCCCATCTGGCTGCCATGGGGGAGGGGCTACCCTTCCTCACAGGGCACAACCTTGGTGTCTCTGGGGAACTGAGAGCAACAGCACACAGAGCTGTATGCAAATTCACAGCTCCAAAGCAGGCAGCCAGCCCCCTGCAACAGTGGAGCCAGCCCCCCATGCCACACTCGGGCATAAAGCCTGCCAGCTAGTCACAGAGTGCCCAGTGGTGTGACCCTAACAGCCCCGGGTTAGGAACAACCAAAGGCATCAGATGTAATGGACAGACCAAGTTCATGCACACTGGGACACATGTGGCTTTATTTGGAAATAGAGCCTTTGTAGATGTAATGCATTGTGGTGAGGTCATACTGGGTCAGGGCAGCAATGTTCCCTAAGGAAACTCTAGACAGGTGCTGGGAGGGCCTTGTGGGGTGGCTCTCCTTCACCTTGGCCCCCAGCACCTTGGCAGTGCTTCTCCTGTTTCAGGACAACCAGCTTGTTGTAATTTACAACACCCTGGAAATTAACACATGCTGTGGAATACTACTCAGTTGTGAAGAAGAATGGCACAGACTGTCCAGGAAAGGCAAAGCCATTGAGACAGGAAGAGGGCTGTGCCTGTCAGTGGCCAGCAGATGGGTGGGGCTTCTAGGTGTGGTGGCCATACAGCTCTGCAGCTGTGCCAACTCTGCAGGACTGTGTGCTGTCACCGGGGGACCTAGGTCTCAGTGGGGTGCCCCAGAAATGTGGGTGCCCTGGTCTTCTGCCCTAGAGGCCTCAGCTGGTGCCAGTCCCCAGCTCCCCTGGGCCTTGAGGTGCTACCCTTGCAGGCTCCCTAAGTTCCAGTAAGTCAGTGATCAAGACAACTCAGGTGTGGGGAGGTCAGGGCCCCCAAGACTGTGTTGGAAAGCTGGACATAGCACTGTTGCAGGACAGCTGGCCGCAATGGCCAGTGGCCCAGTCTTTTGTCCAGAGCTGGTGGATGGGGCTGGGGATATAGCTCAGTGGAATAAGTGCCTGCCTAGCTAAGCGCAGGGTCCTGAGTTCAATCCCCAGTACCGCCAAAAAAAAAAAAAAAAAAGAAGGTACAGAGCTGGTGGATGGGACCCGAGGATGACTCTGCCTCTCTCCCCTTCTCGGCTCTTGGTCAGCCACAGTCAACACTACGGCCTCAGGGCTGACTCAGGCTGGACTTCACCCTGCAAGGCCCCTTTGGCTGCAGGATCTGTGGACAGGAGTCCATCTGGCCCTTTCTAGAACGTTCTGAAGCCACTGAAATAGCCTTGCCATTTGATGACAATGGGAATCACTGGCTTGGCCTGGCCCGGACAGAGCTGCTGAGAAGGAGAAGGGTGGGGAGGCAGCTGGCCAAGGCGGCCATGCTGGATGTTAGAAGGGGCAGGGGCTCACTGACTGAGTGCCAGGGCGCAGCCCTGCACACCTGCGCACCAAGGGACACAGCCAGTGTGCCTGGCTGGGCTGGGGCATCCTTGGACACATCTGGTGACTCCAGCAGGGACCTCCACCTAGTGAGACAGGCAGTTCCCGGCCATTCAACCTCCCTGACCTGCACAGATTTCTCCTCACGGGCACAGCTGGGGCTGTGCCTCTGGGTGCAGGGTTGTGCTCCCACTGGGATGAGCAGAGGCAGGGGTGAAGCCCACAGGGCTTTGGTCTGTACTTCTGTCATTCAGGAAGGCACCAGTGGCCAGATCCACACCATACACCCTGGTTGCAAGGGAGGCTAAGAAGCAGGAGGCTGGAGCCAGGTATGATCTGGCACCTCTAGGAGGGACAGATACTGGCTGCAATCACAGTACCCGAGGTGCCCAGGTAAGCATGCACATCCTGCTGCCCCTCTCTCTGCCACTGCTGCCCAGGAGATGGGAGGCTTCTGTGTCAGGAGCCCTGGCCACCCCAAGAAGGTCCATGGGGGCGGAGCTGCACCTGGCTCTGCTCCTGAAGGATCTGCTAACTTGTTCCCAGGAGCAGACTGGTCACAGGTGGAGATGTTTAGCAGCACTTGCCACTCAGCAAGCAGTGAGTGTGGAAGCCCTTGCTCCATGGAGCTGCATATCTCCGCAGGTATGTGAAGCTGTGGTTTGGCAGCGAAAGGACAGGCAGCAAAGCCAGCCACAAGGGTGCACCCGGGAGGCCAGGCTACTTCCACAGCCCCCAAGGTGCCCATGGAGCTCGCCTCCTGGGGCATCAAGTGACAATACACGTGCCTGCTGGTGTCAAGCAGGAAGGCAGTAAAAATCTAGGGGCGGGGTTAATAGCAGAGGTGGCTGCAGGGGAGCCTCTCCAGGTAGGCAGCAAGGTTGTGTCCTTGTAAATCACATCTGCATACATAGTCCAGGCCCAGAGCTGGACACCAGCCAGCGCAGCCTGCTCTGGAGGACCTTTCTGAGGACAGCAGTCCTGGCTGCCAGTGGACCCTTCCAGCTCAACACCTATTCTCCTGTTGCTTGCTGGCTTTCTCAGTCATAAGACGGAATGTTACAATCCCTGTGCAGGACTTGAGGGCTAAAGGTGACCACTGACCATGCCTGGCCCAGCCCCTCAGAGTGTGAAGTATCCTTCCCTTCTGTCAAAAAGTCAAAGAGCCAGGTGAGGTGGTGACCACCTGCAATTGCAGTTACTACAGGAAGATCACAAGTTGAAGGCCAGCCTGGCAACCCAGTAAGACCGGCTCGAAAATAAAGGTCTAGAGATGTAGTTCAATGGTAGAGGGATAGCCTAGCATTCACGAGGCCCTGGCTTTAATCTCTAGCACTGCAAAAGAGAAACAGTGCCAAAGACCTCTGGATGACTGTCCACACTAAAGGGGGAGAAGGGTGCCATGGCCATGAGTGACAACACCTCCCAGACTAAGTCACCCACTAAAATACGTGTAAGACTGAGGTGTCTTCCATGTAAGGAACAAATGCTGAGCACTCTACTTTCAGGTTGAACCAGGCTTGAGTGGAGGTGGGCCCCTGGGTTTCCTGAACTTACCCACAAGCCCCACATACATGCGCTGGCTTTAAGGACACTCAATGACCACACTTCACCAGCCCAGCCCCAGCTGATGGCGGCACTGTAATTTTGCCACCCTGTCTGTCTAGGGGCAGGGTCCCTCAGAGGTCACTGTGGCCAGTAGGTGAGTAAGCCTTGCATGGTGCAGCACACTAGCTTTGGGGAACCCTCTTTCCTATAACAGCATCCTCTAAGAAAGAAGAGGACAGCCTGGCACCACTGCCTGGCTAGCATTGCCTGGACCAGGGAGAACCTGGGCCGTCGGCAGCAGCTCATGGTGGGCAATGGTTCCTGCACAATCTGAGCTAGAGATGACCCATTCTCCACCAGTGTGGGCCTGCGTGGGCCAGAGCCATGGAGCTGCCCATTCCGGGTCCAGACACACGATCCTGGCAGAGGCAGCCAGCCTGCAGGGCAGGACAGTGTGTCGCCAGGAAAGGTGGCCTGAGGCCTTCCACATGCTGAGGCCACACCCTGTCAGCTGGCATATGGAGCTCCTGCCTGTACCCCTGGCCAGGTAAATCAGATAAACTCAGGTGCCCTCCTCAGCTGAGGTATCCCTTTTGGGACTGGGCCCCAGGGGCCCATCAGGCAGGTCAGCAATCTCTCTCTTCCTGCAGTATGTCTGGCTCCAGGGTCTGACCCAGACTAGGCTAATGGACTCGGCAGGCTGGGACAGCTACCGTCCTGCTAGGTCAGCTGATTGTGAGACTGGGTGAGCCTGAGTCACCTGGTGCTGCCACAGGGTCATAATCAGGCATCACAGGGTCCGAGGAGGGACAGCAGAGCTACCAGACCTAGAAGACTGGGCTCCACTTCTCCGTAGCCAAGGTGGTCTGTTCTGTCCCATCAGGAGAGGGTCAGGGAATTCTCCCTGCTTGCCCCTTTCTTGGTGGCATTGGGGATGGAACCCAGGGCCTCCCATGTGCTAGGCAGGCACTCTGCTGCTGGGCTCCATCTTCAGCCCCTTTGATTTTTTATTTTGAAATGGGGTCTCCCTAAATTCAGGCTGGCTTTGAATCTGTGATCCTTAAGTGCCAGTCTTCCAGGAAGCTGGGATTACAGGCATGCACTGCTGCACCCAGCGAGGAATCCCTGCCTTTGCTTAAATTCCTTTGAGTTTGATTTTATTTCTGGTACTTTGAATAAAAAAATTTTTCTTTTGTTCTTTTTTTCAGTATTGAGGATGGAACCCAGGGTCTTTGCATTGAACTCTATCCCTAACCTGTTTTTATTTTTGAAATTTAAAATTTTGACCCAAGGTCTCACTATAAATTACCCAGGCTGGGCTGGATTATAGATGTGCAGGTTGCACTGGACAAACAGTCCCAAGCATGGCTTCACTGACCCAGCCAGGAGCCCTGCAGGGTTCTCTGGGTGTCAGCAGCCAAGAGCCCTACAGGAAAGGGCCACAGCACAGCTCTTCCTGCCCACCCAGGGCCCCTAGGCAAGGGTGTGAGGGGTTCCCAGCCACACTCCCCCACAGGACACCACCCAAAACCTCCCGCCCCAAAGCAGCTGTCCAGTGGAAACGCCTCGCGAGAACCCGATCAATTTCACATTTTTCTGGTAGCCACAGTAGAAACGTAAAAGGGAAGGCCTGGGTTGCACACCTGCCCTCGGGTGTCAGTTCACCTGGCAGCCCCCGCCCTGCCCCAGAGGTAACGGGTCCAGGTGTGGAGGGGCCGCTCAGGATTGGGGTGAGGGTAGGGGTTGGGGTCACGGTTACGGGCAAGGTGGGAGTCGTGGGTCGTGGTCGGTGCTGGGGTCGGGTAGGGTCATGCTAAAGCATCATATGGCTGGGGTCGGGGTCGCGATGTGGTTTAGGGTTAGTACCCTCAACCGTCGCAGACCGCACTCACGTCGTCCATAAGCAGCAGCAGGATGTTGGGGGGCTGCGGGGCGCCCAGGGCCGCCAGCCCCGCGGCGCTCAGCAGCAGCAGCAACCACCACCCGCTCGGCACCGAGACCACCGCCGCCATGGCCACCATGCGAGCCGAGCCGGGGAGAGGGACGCGCCGCTTTTCCCGCCGGCCAGGGCACGGCGCCGGCGCTGGAGAAGAGAGAGGGCTGGGCCACAGCAGCCGGGCGGCTGGGCGTGCTCGGAGTGACAGGCGGGGCAGGGCGGCGGAAGGACGGGAGGGCCGGGGCCGAGCGGTTGAACGACAGGAAGGGCAGGCCCGGAAAGGCTGCGCCACAGAGGGGGCTCAGGCTCACAACAGCTCGCGACGAGAGGCGGGGCCTGGGCGGCCATGTGACGGACTCGTTGGTCACGTGATGCGCCGCGCGGCCGGCCAAGATGGCAGTGTGCATCGCGGTGATCGCTAAGGAGGTGCGTGTGGACGGGCGGCAGCGGGCTTGCGGCCCTCCAGGCCCGGCCCACGGGACCCGGCCCTGACTGCGTCCTCAAGTCCTTTCCTTTCCAGTCTGGGTTCCTAAGACTGGCAAAGCCGGGGTTAGGGCCTCGCTGCCCGCTTGTCATCCCGGAACTCCTCCCAGTCTTGGCACCACCAGACAGATAGATGCCTGGGGCCGGAAGCCCCTCCGCGCGAGTTTGCGGCTCTTCCTCCCGCGACCTCCGCTGGCTTCCGCCTTTCCACCTCTCAATCTGTGGCCAGCCTTGACCCGGACGGTGCCGCCCTCTCCTGCCCAGGGGTTCAAAAGAACAAATCGTGGTGCACCTCTGCCAAAAATGGCTCGTTGCTTCAGGGTGGCGTCTGAATAACCTGGTTAACTGACCCGACCCCCCAGCCCCCCGTGCGCAGTGCCACTTGCAGCCCCCGGACAGGACCTGGCCTCTACCAAGGCCTCCCAACCTCCCTCCATCACCTGCCAGCGTACATCTACCTGCTCCTCTGCACTGAGCGTTTCTTATCAGGTTCTTTTCTGAGAGGGAAGACTATCAGGGATCTGCGGCTGTGATGCTCCTGGGCTTTGAGCACAGCCACAGCGGAGCACTGATATGTGCACCTCCTTAGATGGGGCACTATCCCCACAAACGCACCATAAATTGAAATTATCGTAAGTCGAAAATGCGCTTAGTACCTGGATAAACTCATGCTAAACCATTCTAAATTGGGGACTGCCAGTGTGTGTTTGCAGGTCTGTGGACCAGGTACCATCAGGTGGGGGCATCTTGTTCACAGATGCCAGCGTGCTCAGTCTGGGCAGGCATGGGAATTGTGGCATGTGGGAGGCTGGGAGAGAAGCTGTTCACTGCATGGGTTAGGATGATTAGATGTACAGAGATGGGGCACTTGAGCTGACCCTTGAAGGGCTGCGGAATGGGGCCACCGGCCTTGTGGGGTGGTACCATGCTAGGCTGGTCCCACACAGACCCCAAGGTAGCTACGGCAGAGTGGACGCAGGAAGGTGCGTGTGTCAGCCTCCCGGAAGGTGAGGCCACTATCAGCTGATGGCACATGAACTTGCTTAGATGAGACAGGATCCACAGACAGTGCCTGGGGGAGGATGGAGAGTGAAGTGTGGATGTCACAGAGGGGGATCCCTTCCCAGGATGGTTGTGGGTGTAGGCTGCTCTCTAGCACTCTGCTCTGTTCAGAGCCAGCATATGCTGGGCAGGTTCCTGTCCTTTGAGTTGCCATCATCCTCTTTTGCAGAATTACCCTCTCTACATCCGCAGCACTCCCATGGAGAATGAGCTGAAGTTCCACTACATGGTGCACACGTCCCTGGATGTGGTGGATGAGAAGATCTCTGCCATGGGGAAGGCCCTGGTAGACCAACGGGAGCTGTACTTGGGTCTGCTCTACCCAACAGAGGATTACAAGGTGTATCTTTCAGTGCCTTGGCACAGTGCTGTAATAGCTGTGTATGCTCTAGGAAACAACTGAGCTGGGCGTGGTGGCACAGGCCTCTAATCCCAGCAGTCAGGAGGCTGAGCCAGGAGGGTCACTGCAAGTTCGAGGTCAGCCTGGGCTACATAGCGAATTCAAGGCCATCCTGAACCTCCTTAGATGGGGCAAAGATATAAAGCAAAGGAAGCCTCAGCTTCTCCCCACATACGTTACCATTCTCCATGGAGTGAAACCCTATGTCAAAAAAACAACCCCCAAAAGAAACCCACCAAAACAAAATTTGGAAAAGGGAAAAAAGTGAGGATTTTCACCAAGCCACGGAATTGGGGCAGCCTGAAGCTAATGAAGGCCTCTAACCTCATCTCTCTTTAATTGAGAGAATCACGAGATATACAGGGCTTCATCTCCATGGGGAATGGTAACGTATGTGGGGAGAACCTGAGGCTTCCTTTGCTTTATATCTGCAGGGAGGGCTTCCTGTGCTTTTCAGCTTTTCAGGGGCCCCTGGCTTTAAGCGGGGGCAATCTCTTCATTCATTCATTTCTTGTTAGGTCTTTATTGTTGGGTTGTCATTATTAGAAATCCTTGTGCAGCCCCTGTGACAATCACTCGAGGTTATAGAATTCAAGGACATGTCCATGGGCAGTAACGTGACTTCCTGTTGGGATGAAATAGCTGACACCCAGCACTTAAGGAGGAAAGGCTTATTGTGATTCAGTTTGCAGAGGGTTCGCTTCATAGCTGGCTCCCAGGTGGGATGGCATGACAGGAACATGACAGAGGAGAGTGGCTGGCATGGTAGAGAAGTGGAGGTGAGGGGAGTGCCCCACCTCCACCACCAGCAGACTTCACCTCCCAAATCATGTCTTGCTAGAAACTCACCACTGATGAGTATCTGCCCCCCATGACCCTGTCACTTCCCCAGACTCCTGTGAACACATGAGGCTTTGGGGGGACGACTGGATAGAACCTGTAACAATCATGTTGGCCTGGGAGCCACTGTGTTACACTATGATGTGGCTTGGTGGGGTGGGGGGGGTGGCTATTTGTGAAAACTAGTTTTGCAGTTAACTTCCTGGGCCCAACATTGATTCAAAAGAGGATGATGTAGTCCTGGTACAGATAGATGTGGTGTGAGTCATGTGGGCTTGGCTGCTTCTGCTTCTGTAAACCAGTCAGCACCATAAAGGTGTCCAGTCCCACACCTGCATAGTCACCACAGGACCTGTCCTTTGGGTATCTCCTGTGACTCACAATTGTCAGGTGTCTGCAAAGCCATGTACACGGTGGTCCCTGGGTTGCAGGCTCCTCCAGCAGTCCCTGTGTTCCCTAACCAGCTGTACAGATACGGCTACGTGACCAACTCCAAGGTCAAGTTTGTCATGGTGGTGGACTCCTCAAACACAGCCCTTCGAGACAACGAAATTCGCAGCGTGAGTGTGGGAGATTTGAGGCTGCGCTGAGATGGGGTGGGTGTGTTGCTGCTCATTTTGCTATGTGGAAATGCTGAGAGGCCATGCCCGGCAGCAGGCCTGGCATGTGTGCGCTTGAACCATCACTGGGTCCTTTCAGATGTTCCGGAAGCTGCACAACTCCTACACAGACGTGATGTGTAACCCCTTCTACAACCCTGGAGACCCCATCCAGTCCAGGTGGGCCTGCTGTCCCTGTGGCCTCCTCTGTGCAGGGCCTGCCTGGCCAGAGCAGAGCCATTTGAAGTGGGGAAGCCCCGAGTCCTGACCCTCGTGGCACCAATTTCATAGTGGTGAAAGAAAACCTTTGTTAATGAGCTGACTCAGGCCTCCAGCTACAGGGCAGATGGGAACAGGACTTGCCCGTTTGGTTTCTCAGGTGCGCCCAGTGGGTCCCTGAGGCATCCCAGAGAGTGCAGCCAGGGCTTAGGTTTGTGCACAGTGGCCCTCAGGGAGGAAATGTCCCCTTGTCACTGCCCATCTCCCTTTCCTGGAGGACTTGGATAGTTAGGAGCTCTGATCACGGGGGTCTTCTAGGGCTGGAGGGTGTCTCCGTGGCATGGTGCTTGCCTGGCATCCGAGAGGCCCTGGTCTGATTCCCAGCACGGCCAACAAATAGATGTGGTGGACTTAATGTCTGGATGAACGTCATGGAGGAGCTCTGAGAAGCATGGGTTCGTGTGTGGTGTCCCATACCAGCTTCCTTTGGTCCACAGCAGTCCCCAAGGGGCAGGTGACCCATGCCAGGCCTGTGCCAGGTGCCCTCCCTCCCTCTATCTTGGATCGTAGTGGTCCAGGTGAGAACACCAGTGTCCTCGGTTGTCCCGGGTAGGGACAGTGTTGCTCTTGTCACACTGGCTGCTCCCCTGCCCCTGTGTTGGACCCTGGGCCCTGACTGGGGGTCCCTGCCAGGGAAGGGCGTGGGGACCATTGGGTCAGGAGACAGGGATGGGGTTGGGAGAGACTCGTGTCCTGGCCTTGAGGTTGAGCTCACTCACCTGAACTGCAGAGAAGTCCTTGTCTTTCCTGAGGATCTGGAGGGGGTGCAGCTCTGCCAACAGAGGGACAGGTTGGAGCTGTCTTCCCTGATCACTGTTTCTCTTCTAAGGGCCTTTGACAACATGGTGACGTCGATGATGATCCAGGTGTGCTGAGAGGTCCCTGCTGCCTGCGCCCTGACCAAGAAAGGCACTGTGTACATAGCTGCTCAGAGAATCTATTTACTGTCATTCATCTTGCCATGTGTAAGGGAGCTACTGGGGTGCGGGGCGCATGTGCCTTGCCACTAAAACTTGGGAGATGAGGTTGGCTTACCCTTCTGTGTCAGCAGGGGGTGCACTGGGGACCTTGGGGACAGATGGGGTAGGAGTCCTGTTCCTGCAGGGGTGTTGGGAGCAGTGACCTCGGGTAGCAGCACAAGGTTGGCACTGAGGGTAGGAACCCTGGCTTCCCCTCTTGACCTTGGCCTTTACAGTTGAGTCCACTGCTGTCCCCTGGGCTTCCCCAGGATGAGCTGGCATCTCACGGTTAATGTCCCCAAAACCCGTTCAGCCAAAGCCCAGATGGTGACCCCAACTGTGCCCAGGATGGAAGGGGTTGGGCCTTCTGAGTTGGGCTGGCTTTTGTATCATTTGATGGGTGGCTGAGAGATGCTAGCCTGGCAGTGTAGGGGCCGCGTGGATCCTGGGCTGACCCTATCTGTCCAGGTGTCCTTGTGCCATGCTACGTCCAGAGCCCTTGGCTCTCTTGAGTTACATGCCCAGGATGCTTCAGGCTCCCTGAGGAACTGTCCATTTTCCCTCCTTCCTGTGAGAGTTTCAAAGATTCTAGGGCCCAGGCATGCCCAGGATGTGTGGCTGGGGTGGGATGGGCTTCCTTCTTTTCCAGCAAGCACAGTGTTGGTTTTTAAAATTGCATAATAATAAGCTGAATGTGATGGCACACACATGTAACCCCAGCACTCTGAGGCAGGAGGGTCGTAAATTCAAACCTAGCCTGGGAATGTGGCAAGACCCTGGCTCAAAAAATAAAAGAGAGGCCTGGGGTGTAGCTTGATATGAATGTCCTGTACTGCATGCATAAACAAACGCAAGCCCCAGATCGCCTCACCCCAGGTGAACAGGAGACCTTGGCAGGGTTGAGGTTCAGGACAGCAGGCAGCCGGTCTTGATACATAGGATTCACGCACTGTCTGGTTCACAGTTTGTGCCAGGAGGCTGCATCTGTAAGGGTGGGGATGCTGGCCTGGTATAGAATCTCAGTGGACCTGCATCTGAAGACTGCACACTGCCTCCAGCACCGCTTCTGCCTGAGAACCCCATGTTACTAGAGATGCATGCTGCTTCCACCTCATACCCCAGGGGCAGGTAGCAAAGGCATGAGTGGGTGGTATGGGGAAGAGATCTCCAGAGAAGATCTTTAAAAGGGGTTTGCCTTTGCCTCTTCCTGCCTGGGACTTGGATGTGCAGCTGGACCTCAGACAGCTGTTTTGAGAGCATGAGGATGAGATTCCTGCCTGAAGCACAGGGCAGTAGGAAGCAGGAGCCTGTGCTGAGCCCCAGCTCTGGACACCTGTCTTCTGCCTTCATTATGTGGGCCAAACCCCTCTCCCTGCCGTCCTGGTGACTGTTAGGTGCCTTGGCCCCTGTTTATCAGTCCCTGACTCTGCCTCCCAAGCAGCCTCCAGCACAGGCCCAGGTGACCTCTGTGGGCTGACCACTGGTGACTGCTGTAGAATGTCTCCCCCCGGCACCAGCTGTGCCCTTTCTTTCTGCTCCAGGCCAGACCCAGGGCACCTGCTCTGTCACCGTTGGCGTGGCCCTACCAAGCAGTTGCTCACCTGTGGCCACTGTGCTTGGAGACTTGGGCAGGGCAGAGCACCCCATTCCTCAAATGTATGGGAAGGGAGAGATAGGGCTCCTCTAGGAGCGGCCATGCCGATAGGGCTGACACTGCAGTACAGGGTACGTCGCAGGAAGTGGCCTGAAGTGCTGGGCTAGCGGCAGAAGCTCTGTGCCAGCTTCTGCTCAGTGCCCAGCCCTGCAGTAGCCCCATGCTTGGCAAGGCTTCGGCCTCAGCCCCCAGGTCCCTAGCTCCTCGTGTGGGCCTAATCACTGAGATGTGGCACACGTTTTCTGTCGGCTTGCGGCCACCCCCTCTTTAGCTCTGGCGGGCCCATAGTTCCTGTAACCGTGGTGTCGCTCCGGGCTCTGCCACTGTCTCCTGTCTCGGGTATCACCTCACCACGGGGCCCGAGGTCCACCCAGGTAGCGCAAGGTACTTGCAGCTGAAGACTTTTTCTTTTTGAGACAAAGATGGAGCAGAGGCGTGTGTTTGATGGTGGCAACCTGGGGCCTGACCAGGCTCCTTTCTGTGTGTCAGCGTGCAGGGTGGCCCCATATTCAGGGACCCTAGGGTCTCTTCCCTCATGGGGACACAGAGTGCCCGAGGCAGCTGTCTCCGCTCCTGCTTCCTAAGTGGCTCATCAGATGGCTGTGCCAGGTCTGTCCAGGTGAGGGCCCCAAGCAAGAGGGGCCTGGAGGCCCACACTGAGTGTGGAGGTCAAGGCGTAAGAGAGACTGCCCTGCCCCACCGGGGGACTGTCACATCCCACCCATCTTTGGGTCCACCCGAGAAGGCACCTTGTGGACCCACATCTGTGGCAGGAGAAAAGGGGAACGTGAGATCTGTTATGTGCTTTTAAAAAATTCAAATTTAATAATTTATTCTTTACTGCTTTGACACACACTCCTGTTTTTCTTTAAAATGAGCAAGCTGAGGAGCCCATCCTGGCTGGGCACACTCTCCTGCCCCCCCCCAGCCGTCCAGGGCCCCCAGGTGGGGTCACCTGCTGGGCAACTGTGTAACTTTGTGGCTGCAGAGCCAGCCTGTCTGGAACAAGTGGTCCCCCGGGGACACAGCTGCTGACTCCTGACCCATCCCCAAGCCCGCGCAGTCGGGTGTCCCCTCAATACGGCGAGAACCACATGGAGAATCTTCCGTGTCCCCTGTGAGATGGAAAGTGGGGCAGGGTGAGAGGTGCAGGTAACCAGTGAGCACCTCCTGGCTGTCTCGGTCTCCACAGGGTGACAGGCTGGGCCTGCCAGTCAGGCTTGTCCCCCCCAACCCTCCTACCTGCCCTGCCCACGTGGTTGGACACGGGGCCTGCCGTGGAGGCTGCTGCAAGGGACTGGCATCAGCCTGGTGCCCAGGTGCCCCTGGAGGCCCCCACGATCTGTGGAGCTTATCCCTGGGAAGTTGGTCCTCTTGGGAAGCACCTGGAACAGAAGGCAGCGCCAGACCTTTCCAGCTGCGCCCCATGCCTGTCTGCAGCCCCCACAGCTCAGAGCCTCTGGCCAGAGCGGCCTCTGCTTCCACCTTGGGCAGCCTCAGGTGAGGGCCAGCCTGGGTGCCACCAGTGCCCCCTGCAGGGTCGGCTCAGGAGCAGAAACACCCCCAGGTGCCCACCTTGATGACGCGGCCCCGAAAAATGCTCTCGTCCAGCTCCACAGCCACCTGGGCTGAGCGCTGGGTGGTGAACTCCACATAGGCATACCTGGGGGGTGGGGTGGGGGTAGGGTGAGCCTCAGGTGAGGGTGGGTCCACACTTCCACCCTCTAGTCCTGCACTGACCCCTTGGGGTGGCCAGAGAACTTGTCGCACAGGATGGTGACACGGTGCACCTCCCCGCAGGGGTGGAAGTGGGCCTCCAGCTCCTCAGCCGTGCCGCCGTAGTCCACCTGCCCAGGAATGGCCACTGTGCTCTCTGTGTGGAGAGGGGAAGGACCCAGGAGCCAGCACAGTAGCACTGGGACTGTATCCCTGTGGGGGGTGGGCTCACACCTGTTTGTGTGAGCTTTCTGTGCAGCCCTTCGGCTGACTTGAGGTGTGCAGTCTATAAAGTGACACTTCAGAAAACAGGACAACCGACAGCAGGCCGTGGTTCCTTGGGGGACAGCCCAGCTACCCCAACCCTGACCCCCCTTCAGCTGGCAACAGGACTCCACCTCACAGCCACCAGGGTGGTTGTCCCACCCACAGAGGATTGCGGGCACACCTTCCTGCCACTCACATTGCCTACGTAGATGGACCTGTGGTCGGCCTCCACCTTCTGCCTGGGGACTCTGGGGAAGGGGCAGCCTGCAGGGAGAGGCCCAGACACAAGATGGCTGTCTCATCTGAGCTGGTGGGCACTGTGGGCCTGACCCGAGGTGACATCACCTGTCCCCGGGTAGCCCTTACAGGGAGGCCACCCCTAGCCTGCCCAGGTTCAAGGTGGGCTCAGAGCCTCAGGCTGGCTCCATGGATGAGGTTGGGATATCAGGGACCCCCCTGGGTTCCTACCCACAGTCTCAGGGCTCAATAGCTGCCTGGCTCTGGCTCCTTCCTGCTTGGCCTTGGCCTGTGGGCTGGGTAGTTCTGGTGCCTCCTGGGCCTGCTCCATGGTCCACAGCTTCAGCCTGATGGCCTCCAGCTCCTGCCAGCATGGCCTGGTGAGCTTGGGGATACCCTGCAGGGTCTGCCAGGGCCAGGACAAGAAGGGGACATCCCTGCCAGGATCTGTGGCCTCTGAGAGACAACCCTCTTCTCCCAGCAGTGCTCAGGCCTACAGAGAAGCCCCTGTGACCTCCATCCCATGACCTCTGCCCCTGTGACTTCCACCAGGCTTCCTCCCCAGGCAGGTGGCTCTCTCCCCTCTGGTTGGTTTCCTATCCCTTTTTCCTCAGCCCGTGCCTCGGTCCCTGCTTGCTGCCACCTGGCGGCTACCTGGTCAGGTTCAGGGCCCTTGGCCAGGTTGTTGGACTCCAGCAGGGACAGCAGGAAGCCTGAGTCTCTGTCATCGCCTTCCTCAGCTTCTCTCCCATCCCCACTCGCTGGCTCCAGAGGGGTCTGCTCCGTTCCAACCCAGGCTCCCCAGCCCTGGGCCTCGGGGTCTGAGGAGACTGTCCGGAGCCAGGCTTCGGTGGGGGGTGGGAAGAGCTTACGGCTCACGAAGGGCCACATGGGGAGCAGAGAGCCCAGGCTGCGCCTCTGCCGATGCTCATGCTCATCTCCACGCACCCCCAACCCCGGGTCTTAAGCCGCTCACTCATGCGCAGCCCAGGGCCACGTGCTCCCACTGTAGCACCAAGGGCTCCCAGCTGGGCAGCCCCACCCACCCTTACCTCACAGGCAGGGGCAGCTGCTGTGAGCTCCTGGGCTCTGCTCCTCTCCCCCTACTCACAGCTGCACCCCCAGAAGGCCCCAGTTAGCAATGGGGCCTGAGCGAGTAAGGAGGGCAGGTCTGGTCGAGCCTGGGACCGCAAGGGCTGGGCTGGTCGGGGCAGGGCCTGGTAGCCTCTGCTTGGATCTCCACGGACCCCTGCACCTCCACCGCGGGTACATCTTATTTGGAGCAACCTCCGCTGAGCCAGCCCTTTGCTCTGAGTGAAGCCCCTGGGGATAGCCACCTGTCCCCACATCGCCCCCTGGGGGGCTTACCAGGTATCTGCACCCCTCCTTCAGAGGGCCAATCTACAAGTTGGTTGGGGTCTCACCCACCTCAGGCCTAACTCTGCTGGACCCACACGTTGGGCAGCCCGAGGGCCAGGGTGCAGGAAGCTCCCCACTTCCAGCACTGGGGAGGTGCTTGGGGGCCCCTCGGCCCACTCTGGCCTGGGTTTCTATCTGGGCTGAGGATGGGCAGGTGTGCAGGGTGGGTCAGACGAGGGTGGACCATAAAGTTGGTCACCCTGGGCCGGGATCTGAGGCGCCATAGCAGCCGGACCCTTCCTCCACCTGGTAGAGACTGGGCACCATGGCTGTGTCCCAGCAAGACCAGCTGGACATCCCTGCCCTTTACCAGCCTCCGTGGGAGCTCAGGGCCTGCAGGGGAAGACCATGTCCCCCAGGTCCTGGGACCACCCAGCTCTGGGCAGGACAGTATGAGCACAGTGCCTTCCACCTAAGCATCTGGCTCAGTACCACTACCTCTGGCCAGGGGAGAGAGCCGCACCCGCAGCCACACAGTGGCTTCCTGTTGAGCCCTCCACAGGTCCCAGGTTCCCTTCAGAGGGGACATTTTGTGGGACATGGCCCCAGTGGGGCTCTGTCTGGGGAAAAGTCAGACCCTGAAAGCAGTCAGATCACCTCTGGGGCCCAGGGTTGTCTAGACTCCCTGAGACCATGACCTTCCAAGGCTTATCCTGCTGGAAAATCTCCTCACCTGTGGTCATCCCATGTCCCCCCCACTGCCTCCTTGTGCTGCCCACCACCACCCAGTCCACCCTGATCTGTCCAAGGGGAGGACCTGCATCCCTCCCCGGGAGAGAGCCCTGTAGTGCTTGGGAAAGAGCACAGTGGCCCAGATGGGACAGTGCCTCGGAGGTGAGGTACACGCCCTGTGTTGCAGATGGGGCAGCCTGGCCACACAAGGCAGGGCAGAGGACCATGGGCGTGGCTTCTCATGGGAAAACTGCCCAACTCCTGGTCCAGCTCCTTCAGGGGAGCAAAGCAGAGAGAGGATGTGGACTGTGCCTCTGTCTGAGGCCACTGCAGTGCGGGGTCTTAGAAGAACACTGAGGCCTTCTGCTGGCTTTGGGGTCTGGGGTCCAACTGGAAGGCAGCCAAGGGAACAGCGCAGGTGAGACAGGGTTGTGTGGGCCTCTGGGAAGCGTTTAGGCTGTTGCTGTGCAGCTGCCCTTGGCCTCGCCCGTGGGGTTGCAGGAGCAGGTGGTCCTGAGTCCAGCTGGCCTCAGTGCCCAGCATGATGAATCCTGGGGTCTCCCCTAGCTCATTCATGGCTTGGTGGGGGGCTGCATGGTGGGGAGTGGGCAAGGAACTGCAGACCACCAGGGACTTTAGTTGGGACAGACATGTAGGGTCACCCCCGGTGCTCGGAGACCTTCTGGACATCTCTCTTGGGACCCCTCCTTCAGGTGCTGACCTCCACGGGAAGAGGCAGGGAGGGTGCACATCCTGTGGCCATGGTGAGCCCAAGGGGCTTGTGGGCTACCCTGCTCACTCCTGGTCCTGGCCTCTGCCCCAGCAGAAGCTCTCTCTCCCTGAGGTGTCTGGAGCCGGCCTGGGCCCACAGAGGCACTGTGGTGGTGGCTGCTACTTTGTAGGCAGCTTCCCCATGGGCAGTCTGGTTGGCCCAGGGCACATGCAGGCAAGGCTGTGAGAGGACCTGGTCTGTCCTTGTGGCCTCGGTACACTGGGGACACTGGCTGCAGTGGATTGGAGCAAGGATGGCTGTGGGGGACTGGAGGATAAAGTGACGTGGCCAGAGTGTGCAGGAGGAGGCAGCACAGGTGAGTGGGCAGGTGGGGTGAAGAGATGGAGTGGACGGAGGGTGGGTGGATGGATGGGAGAGTAGGTGAGTGGGTGGCTGAATGGGGGGATGAGTGGGTGGTGGGTGGATAGGTGATAGAGGGTGTACGGAGGTGGGTGAGTGTGGACGGATGGGGGTAGCTGAAAGGGCAGATGGACAGACTGGATGAACTGATCAGTCAGCTGATAATTAGCTAGGCTGAGGGATGGGCAGAGGGGTGGACAGAGGGATGCCAGAGATAAACTTTGGTGTCAGCTGGAGGATCTATTTGGAAAAACTGGCAAACAGGAGACATTTGGGGCCTGCCCCGACCTGTCTACCGTGTCCTTGAGGTGAGGCCTCCCCAGTTCTCCTGTCCATGCCCCTCCAGTGCTGGCCTTGTGGAGGCTGCTCTGCTGCATGTGCCTGCTCAGCCACTCCTGGGCCTTCCTGGGAGGCAACATCTCCCTGTCCCACTCCAGCACCTGTGGCCAGTGTGGACTGGAGCTGTAGGTCTCTGCCTCTGTCCTGGCCAGAGGACTGGCCTGGGTGAGCCCTCCTGGGCATTGCCTGTGGGATGCCATCAGGTCCCAGGTCCAGGAGAGGGCAGGGAAGAGGCACAGAAGGCCTAGGACACACACAGAAGGGGAGCTGGGCCAGTGTCTGTCCCCACCCATCCTGCCCATCTGTCCCTCCTGGGCCTCCCCAGAATTCCCTGAGCCCTTAGCTCAGGGCTCCAGACAAGGTGAAACCACCACAAGGAGCAGAGGATGCTCCCAGCACAGAAGCATGCTGTCCCCATGTCGGTCCCCGAAGCCACAGGGTCCAGCTTGGTTCTGCTGTCAGATCTTCGGTTGGACAGAACCTGAGCACAGAATCCACAGCGTCAGCTCTGGCAGTAACATGGGGACAGTACCTTCTACCAATGGGTGGCAGCTGACACTGCCCTCAGCTCCTCACGCCACATGCCAGGAAGGCCCTCCTGCTGCCTCCCGGCCTCAGCTTTCTCGAGGCACCGGCCCTCCCCTCCCCTGTCCTCCTGACTGTTGGGCTCTCAGGTTTCCCAGTCTGTGTCCTGCTGGTGGGTCTGGCATGGCCAGGTGGCCCATCTCCCTCTGTCTCAGGGAGGCCTTCCTGTTCCAAAGGGACCCCGTGAGGGAAGGGACAGAGGAGGTGTGGGGGGTCCAGCCAGGATTGAGCACCCCCACCCCTAGGCCAGGGACTCGGGTATCAGACAGCGGCCCAGGGCTCCTCACCCATTAGCACTCAGACCACGGGGCTCCCAGGACCCAGCTTGCAGCACAGCCTCACCAGGGTGCATGGCCTGAGGGCCTCCCGGGCTGCCCTGTGTGAACATGGTGCCCAGCACTGCAGGCACTTGGGGCCCTTTGCTAACCGCAGGCAGGAAAGATCCCAGGGCTTCGTGTGGCCAGCAGCAGGGTCCACATACGGCACCTGGGGCCAGGTCTCCTCCGCCAGGGTCAGCACACAGAGAAAACCAGCTACAGAAGCCAGCACAGGCTTCCACATGTGACCCAGAGCCAAATCCCGCACTGCTGTTGCCTCCTAAAAGCCCTGGGAGCAGAGCCAGTTTAGAGGTTGTGGCCCTGGGGCCTCCCAAAGGACCAGAGTGTACTCTGCCTTTAGGGCAAGGTGCTGCTGTCCCAGGGCTGGTGCACCTCGTGGGCCCTTTCTCCAACTCAGAGAATGAACTTTGCAACTGGGAGAAGCATCCCCACAGAGCCAGCCCCTTGCCCTGGAACAGCTGCAGATTTCGCCAAAAACCTGCTTCCTGCATCACACACATCTGTGGTTTCCCTTCTCTTTATTTGGCAAACATCTTACCATCCTTGTGGACACCGTTATTTGGACCGCTGTAGAGCTATGTACATTCACATTCACGTGCACCGGCCCTGGCGTGGGCACAGGCCCCACTGACGCCACACATGCAAGTCCTCCAGGCCTCTGCCGCGGCATGTGGGAACAGGGCCAGGTGTCCTCGGTGCGGAGTCTCCCTCATTCTCCTCAAGTTGCTGAGGGCCTCACGTGGCATGGGGGGTGGGAGAGCAGGTGGGGAGCGTCCTGTCCCCAAGGCTGAAGAACAGCTGGCCAGCTGGCCAGACGGTGGACACGGGGTCATACACAGCTGAGCATGAATCTTCAGGAAGGGAGGGCGGCTGCTTCATCTGTAGGTTTGTTTTTTTCCTGCAAAGTTTGAAGAAAGGAGGCCTGGGGCCTGCCTGGTGACCAGTGGGAGCCGAGAGAGGTAGAGGAGGAGAACGGAGGGCGGGGTTCTAGGAGCAGTCACCGCCTTCTGCTTTGAGAACAACCAGGAATCAACCCAAGAGATTGTCACAGTTTTGTTTCAGAGTTGTGCTCTCCCTGGGAAGAACACTTTAGCACTTTTTTTTTTCACAAGTAGAGAAATAAAATATAAACAGTCACAGGGTGCAAGGACAGACAGGTGTCTTCCCTGAGCCGGATGAGATGCATGGTGGTGCATGGGCCCAGGAACCTCGCCGCTCCCGGTTCTGCCTGGTGAGGGGCTGCAGAGTGGCAGAGGACACGGGAGGTTGCTTCTGGCTGTGCCCAGACCCTCCGGATCCCAGAATCCCAACACCCCAGAAAATTGAAACAAAAGACCAGCATCCAAATGAATCCAGGCTGGACTGAAACAGTGAAAGGAATACTTTGGCAGTGGAAAAGCATTTTGGATTTCAATTTCTTGTGTTTTCTTTTTGGGTTTCCTTTGGAGCAGAGGTGTGTCCGGTATTCTTGGCTGACTAGCTAGCAAGGTAGTTTATAGGTGTGTTTCCTTTGCTTTTTTAAAAAAACCTTTTTGGATTTTTACTTAAAGCCAAAGAATTTGACATAAAAGAAAAAACACCACAATAACCTGAAACCAAAAATACTTCTTGAGTTGGAAACTGAAATCTTCCTCACCATGTGGGCTATGTCTGCCAGATGACCCCTGGGGTGGCCTGGGTGACACAGTGAGCTCAGGTCTCTGGATACAAAATCAGTTTTTTAATAAGGAATGGGGAGAACCCCATGGTCGTCTTTGTCCATTTCTGAGTAGCTCTTTTGCCAACAAAATGAAATCCCCTAAATTTATCACTGAAAATGCAAGCCACCTGTTAGGCCTTTTTCAGGATAGGGAACGTGTGTGGAAGTCATAAAGACAGAACGAAGACAAGGGACAGTGGGAGACAGACAGCGACAGACATGGGGTGGGGGCAGACGGTGAGCGAGCCAGGCACACTCCACTGGCGCCGCTGCTGCCAGAGCTGGGTCGCTGGCTTGGGAGGGTGCCCAGGCAGAGGTCGTCAGGTCGTTGTGGATGGTCGTGTCAGGTAGCTGAGGAGGCTGCCAGGCAGCTCTGGTTGGTTCTGTGTTGCTTTTGGACAGAAGCAGTAGCAGCAGTGACTCCTGCCGGCCAGCCAGGTGGGTGCAGGGTCTGGCAGCCAGACTGGGCTGGGGGTTGGCGGGGCATGGCATCCACGGGCCAGGTGTCAGTGCCTGGAGGGGTCAGCGGGGCACAGGGGCATCCAGGGGGCCAGGCGGGCCGGGGGAGCCAGGGCGAGAGGGTCCTGCAGAGCCAGCCTCACTGGGGCTGGCAGTGACATCCGGCTGCCTGGGCAGTGGGTCAGCCACAGCGGCGGTGGGGCCCTGCAGGCTCTGGCCACACACGTGGTGGTGCTTCTCCCAGTCCTTGTGCTGGCAGAAGGAGCCACAGTAGCGTGCCGCGTTGCAGCCGCTGCAGGTCTCACTGGCCTTGCGCCCGCAGTTCCAGCAGCTCTGTGGGGCCCAGAGGAGATTAGGGAGCTGTGAGGAGGGGGACCCCTGTCCCCCAAAACCTCCCACAGCACGACCCTGGCCCCATCACAGCAGACACGGCCGCTTGCAATTGAGTCTGCAGTGGGCACCTGGGCAGAGTGAGATAACTGCTCCTGAACACCTGCTCCTCTGAGGCCCTGAGGGCAGGCCAGAGCCAGGCCTGTCCAGGAGTCACAGCCATGTGGCCCTGCATCCTGCTGGCCCCTCATGCTGCTCAGCCAGCCTGGCTTTGCTCCACTCCCCGCTCCCCCGCCATGGCTGTGAGACACCTGAGGCTGGCCCCCTTTCCTCAAGGCGCTCTTGGCTGTCACTGGGCCATGAGGGGCTCCCTGACCCTGTTTCCACCTCCTGAAATACTCAGTGCCACTCCCCTCTGTGTCAGGTTGGTCTTCTCTCTTTTGTCCTGCATTGGAGATTGATCCCAAGTCCTGGAACCTGCTGCTAGCCTTGAGCTGCATCCTCAGCACTGTTTTTAGTTTTTGTTTTGAGACAGGATTTTGCTAAGTTGCCTGGGCTGGCCTTGAGCTTTTAGATCCTCCTGCCTCTGCCTCCAAGTAGCTGGGATGACAGGTGTGCCACCATGCCTGGCTGTGTCAGTCCTTTCTTTTCCCACCCAGGAGACTTCTGTCCTCTGATCAGCCCACCCCTCCACAGCCAAATGTGGCTGGCAGAGCTGTATGGAGGAGTGGGGGCTGATGGTGTCCCTCTGCCCAGGGAGCCTGCTTGCCTGAGCCTGGCCCTCCCTGGGATATCTGTGCCCCACATCTCCCAGGACAATGAGGGAAGGGGCTGTGAACCTGCACCAACACCCCATGCCAGGCACCTTGCACCACCCTCTTGCTGATCACGTGGCTGCTGCCTGGTGCCAGCACAGTGGGTGAAGGCGTGGCTGCCCTTACCTCGCTGGAGTCCTCTTGCTGGTTGACAACAGTCAGGGCGTCCTCAGAGGCCTGGCGCTTGGCCTCGGCCAGGGCCCGCTCCATCTTGGCGCGCTCCGTGGTGACGAGCTCATGGGCTCTGCGCTCTGCGTCTGCCACGGCTTTCTGCAGCTCCGACATGGCTTGACGCTTTACCTCATTCACAGCCTCCTCTGCAAAGCACGGTGGGGCCGTGTTCACAGGGCCAGGCCTTGTGCTTTCTAGGGCTCCTGTGACTGTGGGCGGGGCCCGCAGCCACAGCACACACACCTGGTCCTCTCCATATGTGTGCACTTGGGCACACTGAGACCTCAGCCTGTGCAGACACAGATGTGCAGGCAAGTACATCCTGAGCATGTGTGTGCAAGCATGAGCGAGCATGCGCACGGAACCTTCTGAAGCCACTCTACCCTCCTGCTGTGGTTCTCCCGCCCTGGTGAGCACTGGGTTCCTGGAGGTCTGACCAAGTGAGCACAGTGGCGCTCCACAGTGTGTGGAGGCTGCCCCTGCTGTCTTTCCTTGCTGCGGTCCAGTGGGAGAGACCTCACCCATGCTCTGTACACCTCCCCAGGGCTTATGCTGCCACCTGTGTTGCTCCCGGGGCAGGGGGCTGGGTTCTGTCTCCCCTGGGTTGGCAGGGACTCGAGCCCCTTGAGAACGCCCATGGGCCACTGCCCAGGTCTGCAGGGAGCCTCAGGGTTGGTCCATAACCCAGGCGTCCATTCTGATCTGCTGCAGGCCTCCACGAGGTCTTGCTAAACTACACTGAGATTGCTGATGCCTGTCTTAGTTTACCTGGCAGCACTGTCTCTGAGAACTGGCTCTGGTGAGGGAGAGTGGGACTAAATGGGGCTCCCACATGGGGTGCTGAGACTCCCCTGGGTCTCCCCTCTGAGCATCTGTATCCTTGGGGTGTTGAGCCCCTAGCAGGGCCTAGAGCCCCTGACTTGAGGCCAGTGGGTCCCTGTTAGGTGCAGCCCCAGTGGGACATCAGCAGAGGCTTCACCAGGTGAGGTGGTGGGGACAGTGCTGTGTGAAGATGGCTGTTCCCTGCCTAGGTTGGGCGCACACCTGGTCCCGTCCACTGTCCTTTGCCCCCACCTGCAGGTCAAGATGCACTATCTCCACTTTTAAGCTTCTGCAACTCTCCTCTCCCTCACGCTTCTCAATGAATCCATCAAGACTGAAATACATCTGATCCCACCTGCCCCAAGCAGGCACCTTGTCTGCCTGTGGTGCCCAGGTCCCTTCTGGCCTGAGTGTGCCCCCCTGTGCCAGCAGACAGTCATAGCCCTCCCCACAGGCTGAGGGCCTCCTGCTCTCTGCCTGTCTGCCCAGCCTGTGTGCCACCATGCGCCCTCTTGCACAAGTATACCACGTGCGGACGCAGCCAAGCCTGGGGACAGGCAGGAGGAAATGCCCCTTCCCCTGCCCCTGCCCCAGCACCCCCATGCCCCAGCCGCCCCGGCCCAACTGCTCCCTGGCTCCATCCTGCCCCACGCACCAGCCTTCCTCCAGATCTCCTCGGGCATGTAGCCGGACAGTGCCCTGGGCATGAGCTCCCGGTGCAGGTCTGAAACAAGAGGGTTAGTGTTAGGCTATCTGCTCCCCCCTGGGTCTCCCCAACCCTGATGGGGCCCCCAGCTTCCCATGGGGATCCGCAGGGACCATGGGCACAGGCCTGTGCCAAGCCAAGGCAGGAAGGGGTAGCTCTGGGGCCCAGGACCTGAGGCTGGGAGGTTGGTGGCTCTGGGCCTGCCTTGGATTTTGCATTCACATTGAGCCAGTGACCACAGACCTGAGGCTGGGCTCAGGTCATGGCATTGTGTGAGGGGAAGGGTTAGTTTGAGCTCTGCTGCGCTCTCATGTGGCAGTACTCTAGGGGAAGTCAGGCCTCTTCCCAGCACCTCAGTCACCAAGTCCCCTACCACAGCCCCTGCTTGGCCTCCCCACTGCCCACCTAGCTGAGACCCCTCGGGGCCAGAGGCATTGCCGAGTGGCCGGGTGGGCGTGGAGCCCTTCTTTCCATCCTCAGCGTCACTGTAGCGCCGGATCCAGCGGCTGAGCTCCTCGCGGTCGGCCTCCTGGCAGCGGCGCAACACCGTGAGCGAGCGCCGTGTCTTCTCCACCATGTCCACGATGCAGTTCAGGAGCTGTGGGACCGCGCGCAGTTGGCAGGGAGCCCCGGGCATGGCAAGTGCTGTGCATCCTTCATCAGGGCCGGGCCAAGGCCAGGGTAGAATGCGAGCCTGGACTCTGGGTCCCCAGCAGCCCGATGCTGCTGGGCAGCAGGCACTGGCTGGTATGGGAACTCTGGCAGGTCAGGGTTGGGAAGGCTTCTTCCCCTCAGGAAGGCAGCCAGCAAGGCCACCTCAGTGGCCCTGTGAACGGGTAGGCTGGGGGCCTAAGGGTGTGGCTGCCCACTTCACCTAAACATGGGGCCACACAGAGCCCCAGAAATGCTTCCCCAAGTGTCTCTGCCCTGGAAGAGCTGCTGAGCACAAAGTGGGGGCAACTGGTCTGCACAACGGCCCCACCCTGCCCGTCTCCCACGGTGCCCAGGCAGGCCTGGGGACAGTGCGGGCTCGTGCACAGGGACTGGTAGGTACAGATGGGGTATTGGGCCAGAGGAGCCCTCATGGGATGCGTGCAGGTGGACCTGGGCGGCACTGGCCCAAGTCAGGTAGACACTTACATTGTTGAGGTGTTTCCACTCCTCTGCCCACTCGCGCTCCGTGAGCCTGTGGTCAACCACTTCTTCCTGCCGGGACCCAGGCACTGCTGCAAGGGGTGGTGCAGGCTTAGCCTCCATCTAGCCCCACCCTGCTCCCCAAGCCTCACTCCCCAGAAGCCCAGTCTTGCACTGTGCCTGTGTTAGGGTGGCATGGGGGATCCTGGGCACTGGCCCTCTGTATGCTGGCCCAGGGGCTTAGGACCCAGCTCAACACTCAAAAGGAAGAGACAAACCCGGCCCCTTTCTGATTCTAGCTGTGGCCACCCCTCCTCCCCGCCTCTGCTCCTAGACCTCACCTCGAGTGTCTCAGGACACTCAGGAGTCTCAGGGCCTCATGGGCTGCCTAGCTCCTCACCCACCTGTCCTCTCTGTACTTCAGAGCCCAGGCACAGGCCCCTTTTCAGCATTTGAGTCCAAGTTCTGGCCCACAGCCAGGCACCCCAACCCTGCTCAGGTCTTCCCTAGGCTGTGCCAGCTCCGGGGTAGGCAGAATCTGGCTCCTCTGTCCCACCTGAGCCTGGCCCACAGGTCAGCCTGCTGGCTGTGGTAAGCAGCCAGCGTGGCCTTGACCTGGCTTGAAAGCAGGTGGCAGGTCAGGGCCAGCGTGAGGGCACTTACTCCCTCATGGGGCCCACATCTGCTGCTGTGCCTCAGTTTCCCCACCCTGGCTGGCTCCTGGGTACAGAATAACTCCAGGGCCCACGCAGGCAGCATGCTGTGGAGAGGCCTGTATCCTTCGAGCTGCCCTTGCCCCCTCCAGGCCGGGCCTTCATCATCGTCCCTCGTCACAGATGAGGACTCTGGGGCTGCTGGGGGCCACGTCTGCTCTGAGTTGCAGGCGGGAGTGGAGGAGGCAGGGCATGGCCTGGCAGGGGAGGCGCGGGCACAGAAACAATGGTGGGCGTCCCTGCTGGCTGCCCCAAATGCCACCCACAAACCCCTCCGTAGATGCCCTGCATTGGGGGAGCCTGAGCTGGGGGAGCCGACTTCCTGGAGCCCAGGTTTTTCTCTCTGGGCCACCCACCTGCAGGTCCACAGGCCCTGAGCCCAAATGCAGCAGGACCACAGCCTGTCACTGCTCTCCTTGACGCCTGTGAAGCTGGACCCCGACTGACAGCCTGACCAAAATAGTGGGTGAGATCTCCTGACAGCTGGCGTTTGTTTTTGTGTTCACAGAAACGGGTGGGAATTAGCACCTGCCTGACCTGGCTGCAGCCAGCCACCATCACCTGCTGCCTGGGCCATAGCCCTGGAAGTTCCTGCAGAGTGGGGATGGGAACTGACCTGCCCCAGACCTGGGGTCCCTGGGCAATGTGGGGTTGGCAGTTTCTAGGCTCTCCCCGCAGCTGGGCACCTCTTGAACCCCAGCACAGAAGGGGTCAGTCAAGCAGGGTGAGTTAGAGGACCCAACCTGAAATGGCTCATTCTCCATGCCAGTAATTTTCACTGTGACTGGGGCTACCACCACATCAACACCCCTGGTCCTTGCACGACCTCTGTTCCTTGAGTAGCCCTGCTGGAAATTGAGGCATGAAGAGTCCCTGTGACCTGAGCAGGTGCCAGTGCCCTCGCAGGTGACCCAGTGCTCATGCAGGCATGCCCATCCCCACACACTGCTCACCAAGCTGCCGGTGGCGCTCCCGCAGCTCCCGGGCACCAGGGGGCCGGTAGGGGTCGCGGAAGTGGTGGGCCATGGCCATGTCCTCCAGGCGGTAGTGTGGGGGCGGCATGGGGGGCGGCAGCCCATTGCTGGGGCTGTAGCGCTGGGCAGGGCTCAGGGTACACGGCCGTTTGCTGAGATGCTCGGGGTGTGGCAGGTCACCATCTGACTCATTCTCTTTGGTCCTGGCCCAGAAATCAGTGGGACAGTGGTCATGGCCACCAGCCATGGAGGGAGGCCAGGGGTGGGAGGGAGGCGGTGCAGGTGGGGACCAGACTCCAGCCTCACAGGGCGAGGTCTCCTCTGCACCTGGTGGGCACCCTGCTGGGGGAACAGGGACAGGAGACACCTAGGCCTCTGGAGTAGGTGTCACCCCCTGGGGCAGCATGGGCAGCAATGGCACAGCTCTGCTGTGGCTGACAGAAGGGCCCAGCCCAGGTAGGGCGGCCCTGGCCTTTGTGGACAGATCCAGGGGCTCCCGGGCATCAGGGGCCTCAGCCCATCAGCCTGGACCACAGCCTGGGTACCAGCTGGGCAGCATGGGTGGCACAGGATGCAGTGGTGTCCGTCATGGTCATTCAGCCCCACCTGGGGCTGCCAGGCCCTGTAGCAGTGGGCACAGGGCGTGGTGCCACTCCTGGCAGACAGCAGGAGGCAGAGTACCTGTCAGGAGTCCGCCTCTTGCCATTCTCGTTCACCTCCAGCAGGAGTTCAGAGTCCCCAGGGGAGGCAGTGCTGGCATCCAGCAGTGTCTCCTCATGCTGCGCCAGGTACTGGGCGGGTGTCTGCTTGGCCAGGTGGGCACAGTGTAGCAGCTCGCGCTGCAGCAGGGGCAAGTTGGCCTGCAGGATGACAGGGACACACACAGCTGAGCCAGAAGGTGTGGACTCCAGGCCTCAGTCCCCGACTGCTTCCCCAGAAACCTTGCTGCTTCCTTAAGGCACACAGGAGGCCAACAGAACAGGGCCTTGGGATCCTGAGATCTGAGCACCAGCCATGTCACCACCGTTTCCCAGGCAGGCACTGAGCCATCTCTGGAACGAGGAGGAGCTCAAGGCTCAGAGAGGGTAAGCAACCAGCCCCAAGCACATAGTGACCTGAAGCAGAGGCGAAGGGAGCAGAAGCAGGAGACTTGCAGAGTTTGCTCTGGCCCCTGGGGGTCACTGAGGGATGTCCGACACTCTCCCCAACCTGTGACCAGGCCCACCCCTGAAGGAAGCCTGGAGCTGGGAATGGATGTCAGTATATGCCTAGGTTCTGCAGGCCACCTGGCACCACAGATGTGGCCTGGGGTCTGCAGGTAAGAGCATGGTCCCTCATACTGGGTCCGGGCCACCAATCCAGCTTGGCCTCCCTGTGCACCAGTGGGCTTTCCAGAGCCACACGCAGTGGGCGGAGCAGGCTGGGCCCAAGCTGTTGGCTCGGGGCCCAGTGGAGGCCGCTTGGGAGGGCCAGCAGTTCCCAGCAGTTATACATAAGCGCAGTTCTCTTCTTTCTCATGCACTCCGAAGCTGCTGGTGGCTTCCTGCCTCTGCCTCCTGGCCTTCAGAGAGCGCTCAGCAGCCTTCGCTGTTCTTGGCAGGTGGCGTTGGCTGCCAGGCCTGTTTCCCTATCTGGGAGTTGAATGAGGGCCAGCTGCCATCTGCCTGACATGTCAGGAGACAGGGCTGGGAACCAGGTCCAGGAGGCCCCAAAAGCCTGGCATCCCCTGTCTGGCCAGCACAGCAGGACAGGGACAGGCCCCAGCACTGGCTGGTCACTGTTGGGTGGTGGGAACATCTGGATTCCCTCCCACTGAGAGCCCGGGCTATAGTAGGCAGGCTCGTCCCAGCTTCTGGAAAGCTGGCGTCAGGCCAACACAGTGGCCAGGGCAGGGTGGTGGGGGCTGGGGACAGGCTGCACCTGTCTCATGGTCCAGACACACAACAGCCCTTGATGGGGACAGCCCCGCCTGGCCCAGAACAGGAGTTTGTGTCCCCACTGTCCCCAGGAGCACTGGCATTGGTCACGGGACACTGGGCCCGGCCCCACCTATGCAAGGAGACTGCAGTGCTCCAGGACCACCTAGAGCCCCCTCACATGGGACATGGGCATTTGCCAAACAGCCACAAAGACCAGAGCCTCAACGCCTGCAGCAGCTCTGGGTGCTGCTGACTGTCTGACTGGGCCACACCGGCTGTGTGACTTTGGGCAGGTGCCTTGGTCTGGCAGCCTCATCGCAGGCGGAGCTGTGATGTCCCATGTGAGGGCTCCAAGGAGCATGGGTGACAAGGTGAACCCTGTATGGCTGGTGAAGCACATGTGTCCCCCCAAGGACAGGACCTGTGCTTTGAGGACAGAAGATGCACTGTGCAGGGTGGGGGTAAAAGGGTGGCCCCAGCCCTTTAAGAGCTATGATGGGCAGAGAGAAATAGGCCAGGAGGTCAGGCAGTGCCAGGCCTGACATGCACAGCCATTGCATTGATGTGCACTGGTGCTGGCTGTGTGCGGGAGATGCCAGGTGTCCTGTCCCACCCGAGATCACAGTTACCATGGGGCACCTGCCACCAGCATGGGACAGAGCCGGGTGACAGAGTCACAGTGGGAGAAGAGGGGTGCGGGGGGTGTTCATGCCCTCTGCTGTCTAAGGGACACACTGAGTCCCCAGCAGTGCTACTGCACCTCACAAGAGCCATGCCCCTGTACACGGCCTCCCAGAGCCCAAGGCTCCCCATTTCACAGCAGCAGCAGCAGCAGCCAAGTGCAGAGCTGAGGGGCCCAGGCATCTGCTCTAGCCTGACCTGAGGACCCCTAGAAGGAGCCCTGACCCAGGCAGATTCTTCAGGTAGCTCTTCAGGCCTAGGTGCACGCCTAGCCGTGCACCCTCCAGCCCACCCACTGCCCACTGCCTGCCTAGCCTCTTGCCTCCCTCACTCTGCTCCAGCCTGCTGCACCTCCTGCCACAGGACCTAGACACGTGCTGTTCCTGCTACCCAGAGGGTTCTGTCTCCAGCCATCTACCACACCCTCCCTGCCCCACATGACATTCTCTCCCCTAGGGGCTTCTGCAACATTTCCTCCTTGCCCATGGTTCTGGTTTCCATAGTGATGACCAGTGGTGAAAAATGTGCCTGCCACTTGCAGCTGTGCTCCTGAGCCTCAACTTCTGGCACCCAATGGTGCTTGGGGGTGGCTGCTTCATGGACAGGCACCTGTGGCCATTGAGGACGCAGTGCTGAAGCCAGACCTCTGCCCTAGAGCCCTAGGTTTGGTGCTTGCTAATCAGCTCTGACAACTAGTCTGCTGCCTTAACTAGTAAGAATCAGCCCTGATGGGTCAGCACTGCTCCTCCCAGGATGACACCCAGTCAGACGCTGGGTGTGGGGTTGGGGGGGCTCACGGTACCTTCAGGAAGGGGATGACGAAGGGCCGCAGAGGGAAGTTGGTGGCCTCCTGCAGCTTGGAGTGGAATTCCTCGATCGTCAGTGTGGAGTTCTGGAGAAAGTGACTAGTCAGTGCCGGCCCATTGCCACCCACATCTGGCGAGGGGGCCGTCACTATGCCCTTGCCAGGCTGAGGGAGTGTGTGTGCGTGTGCATGCTCATGCTGGGGGCAGCCACTCACCACCAGCCCCAGGACCAGCACGCGCACACGCTCCCCAATCTCAGGCGAGATGTCGCTGCCGAACTGCTGCAGGGTGCTGAGGAAACGCTTCAGCTTGCTGAGCTGCCGGGCCCCGCAGGCTGGGGGCAGGTGCTGGGTGGACAGCGTGGCTGAGCACGATGTGGCTGGGCCGTTGCTGAAGCCGTTGGGTGTGGACGGGGCGCCATGCACGGCTGTCGGTGAGTGGCTGCCGCCATTCATCACTGCAGGGGGAGGAAGGGGAGAGGCGGTGGTGCCGTGGAAAGGCAGCGCCACAGCAGGGAGGGTGATAACACCACTGAGTGACAGCGGGTCCCGGCCAGAGTGGTGGTGCTTGGTGTGCTGTGCCCATTGCTGTGAGGGTCTTGCAGCCGGGTGGGGCTGCGGGGCCCCTTTGAAATGTGGAAATGGCACTGGGATGAAGCCTATGCCCAGGGTGATGGGGAGGGAGACTCACGCCCAGCAGTGGCCCAAAGCAACAGCACCTGTGTGTGACAGAGCTCAGGCCCCACCCACAGGTGCCCAGCCCGTCACTGGCTCAGGGCTTTGCCCACAGGGCTCCTGTCACCTCTTCTTGGGGGTAGAGACAAGGAGTTGCTCACCACTGCCCAGGCACCAGCACCCCTGTCTCTGTGTGGCACCCGGCCACATCTCTCCACGGACACACCCTAGCCAGAGTCATGGCTCCCAACCCCGAGCAATCCCATCACCCCCAGGCCAGGCCACAGCACCCGGCTCTCCAGGACAAGCAGGCTGGGTCCTGCCAAAGGCGGCTGGACATGCAGAGGCGTGTGACTGGCCCTGGGCTGGGGTGCACTGGGGACAGGCAGGGACAGCTGATGTACACACCGCAGGGCCAGCACTGTCCATCACCAAGACAAGATGCTGGCTGGCCCCACCGTCAGGTCAGTGTCCCCAGGCTCTGGCAGACACCGGGGCTGTGGCAACATGTCTCATGCATGTCCTCAACCTGTAGCCCAGATGAGAAGGCAGAAGCTGTGGTGGCGGCGGCCAGCCCCACGCTCATGTGTCTGTACCTGTGCCTGGCCTCAGGGACCCTGAGTAACCAATTCCAGGGCCTGTAGCCAGACTGGGTCACAGATCACAAATATACACAGATGCACATGTACATGCACATTCACACACACACATGCATCTCTTGCTTAGCCCTGCTCTGCTCCTGCCACAGGCATTGTCCTGCTCCACTATGTGGCCTCTGAGTTCTCAGGTCCAGGCTGGGAGTGCAGGGATGAGGTCTGGGTAGTCAGGGCCATCTCTTCCCTCAAGGCCAAGTTCCTGGAGGCTTGACCACCTCTGTCCTCTGTAGTGAGGTCTGGTGGGGCCTGTGGTGCCGAGGGGCTTGGAGCCCCCTTATCCAGGTGCAGGGGCTCCTGCTGAGTCAGCCTTGAACACCAGCTATTTCTTACGTGTGCTCAGACCTTGGAGGTCTCAGGCTGCCCACACCTAGGTTCCTCTGCTACCTGTGGTCAGATACCACCATGGTCCTAGACAGGTTAGGCTGGCACATCCTACATGAACCTGTTTGCAACGCGCAGACTGCACAGGAACACCGGGGCTCTTAGACCCAGTAGGTCAGCCCCGAGCTGCCCTTAACCCCATGCTGACCCATCGCCCAAGGGACTGGTGGGCACAGGCACCAGGCAGGACCCCAGCCCAGGGACTCAGACTCTGGGGGAGAGGGTGAGTGTGCTCTCCTTGGTCCCCAGGCCTGGTGGTCACCTTCAAGTGCCGCATGTGTGAGGACAGGGACAGACACTGCCCTAGGTGGGGGACAACTGCTTGGTCATATAGGGCCTTGCCTCAGTCCTTCATCTGCAATGTACCTGGGGTTCTAGAGCTCCACAGCAGAGCTTGAGGAGGTCCCTTGTGCTCCACAGTCCCTTCTGTTTGGAGCCTTGCCCACCTGCCTCCCTGGAAGACATCCCCGGGGCTCCCCAAGATTGGCCAGCATGCCGGGCGTTGTGAGGACATGCACCAGCCAAGAGCTGAGTGCTGCACCTGCCCTGCACAGGCTGCAGTGCAGGGCAGTGCTGCTGTGGGCACATGAGGGCTAGACCCGCCTGCCACCCTGGCTCAGTGACCCGGGAGCTCCTCTGAGGCTGGAATAGATAGCTGGGCTCTGGACCTGTGCCATGTGAGCAGGAATGGTCCGGTGAGGGCACTGGGCTCAGCATCCCTCTTGCCTTGGGGTGCTGGGTCCCCCAGATCCCCTGAACCCCAGCCCCTGTTGTGGCTGGCTTTCTCTCTCACAGGTGAGCTCTGACCTCACGGTGGCCACTGGCTCACAGATGCCCCAGTCAGGGCCCATGACAACCACTCACTGTCAGCCCAGCCAGGCCAGGGAGTAGCGTGTTGCCATGGAGACCTCACCATCGCAGGGGACTCATTTCCTGAGTCCTCTGGGCCCCAGTGTCTTCTGAGATGGGCATGCCAGGCCCCTCCTGAGGCCGCCCTCCCGAGGCCGCTTACCAGCCTGGCCCTGGGCGCCCGGGTCCCCGCGGCCTGCTCGCTGCCGTCTCTCCTCCCTGGCTGCCGGCAGCCTCAGCAGCTTGCTATAGAGACGCCAAAAATAGCCCCCGGCACAAGTGCTTTTGCTCCCGCGACAGGTGTGTTACTAAGTTAGACGCACACGTGTCCCAGCTGAGGTGCGGGGGGCCCACACAACACCCTAGGCTCTGCAGCCTCGTGGCCTTGTGGGGTCAGTGGGGACAGAGGAACCCCACAGACAGCCCCCAAGCCACTCCTTTCTGTGGAGGGGTCAGCAGTTCTGGGCTGGGGGGGCCGTTGTCACTGAGGCCAGAACTATACAGCCATGCCGAGGGCCACTGTGCAGGATGAGGGCCAGGGCTCAGAGTGGCCCAGGAGGAGGGCAGCGGGGAGAACAGGGCCCAAGCTGTCCCCAGCACTGCCCTCATGCCTCCTCCTCTCAAAGCACCCAGGGGTTCTTGCTCAGGCTTCTGAGACAGGGCTCTGAGGTCAGCTTCGCTTGCCAGACCTTGGTGTATCCCCGTGCCCGGTAACATGACTGCTAGGGTGACTCCCACAACACACAGAGGAGCAGAGCAGGCGGAAGCTAGCAGGGCACCCTCCATGCTCAGTGTCTCTGCTGGGTCTGCTTTATTGGGCAAAACTGAGCCACAAGTGGCTCTGCCTCTCCCAGGTCACCCTACCAGGCCCAGGCCTTTGCATGGTGGGGCCTGATGTGCCCTGGCCCATGTTACTGTCCCTTTCTGTCCTCACAGCTCTGGGGACAGCCCTGCCACCCAGACTGGCCTCTGGGAAAGTGGCTTGGGAGGTGTCAATATGCAAGGACACTGTGGGGCTCCTGTCCTGGGTCCCGGCCCTGTGGCTCCAGCCCTGCTCTCTGAGGAGCATGGGGCCAAGACGGAGCCCTGCAGGCCTGCGGTTCTTGTTATTTTACTTACAGAGACAGACCATGGACCACTTTAAGCAGCCGTGGAAACGGCCATGGGGCAGAGACGTCGCAGGCCCGTCCTCACCATCTGTAAGCAAAATAAGAAGAACACGCTGTCAGGAGGTAGCCACGGGCTGGACCAAGCCCCTCTGGGCCTCGGTTTCCTTGTGTGGAAATGATGGGCCTAGATGGGTGGTCTCTAAGGCCATTTCTGGCAGGACCCCTGGTGTCTACGAGAAATCAGCCTCTGCATCAGTGTGGATGGGCTCCCTGGGTCTTGGAGAGCTCTCTTTCCAGGCAGTGCTTGGGGACCTGCTTGGGTCCCTGGGCCCAAGCTGTGTATGTCAATGCCAGGCTCAGGCACAGGCACCAGAATGATGCCCAGGGAAAGAGCCTAGGGTAGAGGGCATGCATGGCAGGACCAGCTGAGGAGGGCTGGCGGGAATCCTATGAGCAGACAGGGAGCCCATCTGTCACAGGGTGGTGTGGAGACTTGGTCCAAAGGGCTCCAGGCATGGACAAGTGTGGCTGGAGTCCCTGCTGCCTGCATGCCTCCAGGCCACACTGCCTCAGCCTCCCTGCCACCATCCAGCCACATGTGGCTCCACTCCAAGTTTAGCTGTGCCCAAGGTGGAGGTCAGGCCAGGAAAACTGCAGCCTCAAGCCCAGGGTCAAGGTCGGTCTCGCCAGCTTGGCTCGAAGGTGTCCAGGAGGCCACAGAGGCCTGGCTGGGGCTGCAAACAGCCGGGTGCAGGGGACCTTGGGCTCTCAGGGAAACACGTGGCTCGAGGACAACACTAAGGCCACCCCAGATGCCAGACCTCAGGTGGACATGCCTGCCAAGCCAACAGAGTGCTGCTTGGGCAGGAAGAGCTGCCATCTCTTGGGTTTCATGCTCTGTGCCATGCTGGGACTTCCACCCAGAAATGGGACCACAGTGTGACAGCAGAGGTGGGAAGGAGGTGGGGACATGGAGCCACATACAGCCTGCCCTCCCCTCTGCTCTGTGGCCTCGCAAAAGCAGAGCCCTAAGGGGCTTGGCATTCTAGCCCCATCTAGGTCCCCAGGCCAGTGCTCAGAGCAGGGAGGCTGGGGCCCTGTGACCTGCTCCTCTCTCTTGGGGCCTGAGTGTATTTGGTGGCTGTGTCTTTAGGCACTGGACCTCTCCTCACAACCTGGGGCTGCCACAGCTCACAGGCACAACTCTTGCCCCTGGTTCAGGTGCCAGCAGCGACTGTAGCCCACAGGCAGCAGCCTCACCCCCACCCGCTACACCAGATCAAAGCCACCCAGCAGACCAAGACCACTGTGGGTTGGCCCAGAGAGAGGGAGGGTGGAGGTGGTTGGTGGATGTGTGACCACCTCTGCCAGAGCAGCCTGGGCCTCGGAGCCCTGGGCCCCACTGCAAGAGGCCAGCTGGTGTCCCATTCCAGTTCCACTGCACATGGGGCCAGGGCCCAGCCCGACCCTTACGTGGGAGCTGGTGGCCCGCAGAAAGGTGGGGCTATGCAGGGTGTTAGACGTGAGGCTCCCACATGTGCCCAGTGCCTGTGCATGTGGCCTCCATTGGCAGCCCCTGTCCACCTCTGGCAGGAGACCCGCTGAGAGGCGAGACTGCTAACCAGGGACAAGGCTGGCCTTGCATGTGGGCTGCCCCAGCCAGGTCCTCCCCACGGGCAGAGCCTTCTGTGCACAGAACTGGACCTGCCCAGCTTCAGTGTCTGCGAAGACGAGGCCAAAGCCAGGCTCTGGTCTGAGCCACAGGAATAGCTGCGAAATCAAATCCAGCTTCTTGGGCTGCTGGGGACCAGATCATCAGGCCAGGAACTGAAGTCCTGTCCCCGAGGGGTATCGGAGGGTGAGGGAGGTTTGGGTGGGGCCATATGGATTCCCTTGCTCCACCCTGGATATGCGAGGCCACATGGCCCACTGCTCAGGACCCCAAGTGCCCCTTGGCGGCTCTGACCAAGGCCAGCGGCACCTGCTCCAGACTCATGCACCAGCCCAAGGGCTCTGGGGCAGCATCACTGCAGATTTGACTGGTCCACCCTGATGTGTGGGGCCTGGCCCCACAACCCTTGCATGGAGCCGGCACTGGGGGTGGCGTGGCCACCCAGGGCCCAGAGTGTGCTGCCCCCTAGTGTTAGAGCCCTTTAATTCATCCTACTCTTGTGCCCACTAGGCAGGAACCCTGATGCTCCACGCTATTTATGAGGAACCCGGCAGGCCAGAGGTTCAGAGCTCTGCGTGCCTCCAGGCCACGCTGCCTCAGCCTCCCTGCCCACCACCCAGCCATATATGGCTCCACTCCAAGATCAGCTGTGCCCAGGGTGGAGGCCAGGCCAGGAAAATCACGGCCTCAAGACCAGGCTCAAGGTGCCACACAGCCAGATGGTGTGGGGCAGGCTCCTCGCCACAGAGTTGCCAGGGCCAACCACACCTTTGGGGCTACTCACGTGTGTGCGGCGTGAAGGAGGGTGGGCGCGTGGCACCTTGGGATGCGGCAGGTGGCGGGGGCGGCATGCTGGGGGGTGTGGCCCGGGGCTGCATCTTCACCTCTGCTGGGGAGTCAGGCATTGCTGCAGCCTTCTCAGTCCTGTCAGCTGGGAGAGGGAGAGGAGGTGAAGGGCATGCAGTTGGGTCCACCTCTACCCATAACCCCGGGTCTCTGTCCCCCATGGAGCCCCAGACCCCTCACAGGCATGGCTTGTAGGTGGCCCAAGCAGAGCCAGACCAGGTGGGCCAGGGCATCTGGCTCTGGTCTGCAGATGGCACGCAGCACCCCTATGGCAGGGCTCCTGGGGTTTATCAGGACACAGCCGCACCCCAAGCTGCTCCACAGCGTGGGTCCTGAGGGTCTGAGCCCCCAGCATCCCAGTTGAGCCCCCCCCCAGTTTTTTGATGCTAAAAGAATGGGTGGCACTTGGGGGGTAGAACCTCAGATCATTGTCCCCCCAGGGACCTTCACGACAACTGGACATCCTCAGCCTGGACTGTGTCACCAGGTCATCATGGGATCCTGTGGCTCAGCCTAGTCCCCTCATGGTTGGGGCGCAGGGGGTGGGCAAGAGGATAAAGAGGGCTGGGGTGGGCCGTGGACCAGGTGGGCCCTGAGTCCCTGGGACCCAGAGCAGGACCCTGAGAGGTGGCCAGACAGCAGGGTCAGTGTGGTTGAGCCAGGGGCTGCCCCTGCAGGAGGGCTGAGCACCCCGTGTCACCATTAAGGTCGCCACACCAGGCACCAGAGATACCCAGGGCCCAGCTCCTTGCGACTCAGTGGGCTGGTGGCCCCCACATGTGGGCCAGAACAGGTGGAGCTAGAGCCTGGGGCTCTGTGCCTGTCGGCTATCTCTGCTATTGTGGTGTTGGCCATTGGCGGCGCTGCCGGCTCAGGGCCTGGGCAATGGGTGGACTCAGAGGCGCGTTAGGGTCTGGGTCTCTCAGCCTCGGGTGGTGGCCACCAAGACACTTCCCACACACAACCCCCACCAACACCACAAAGCGCCCAGCCTCCCCTCCCCTGCTGGCAGCTCAGAGATGTGGGGGTGCGCCCTCCCCCACCACCCACACCCGGCCCGCACCTGCTGTCCTCAGCTGCAGCCGCTGGCTTCCCTCCTGGGGGGCACCTCCCCCACCTCCTGTCCCAGGCTGACGGCTGGGCACACGTGTGGCCACAGCTGTGGGGACCTGTCAACGCCATGCCTGCTGCAGGGCCAGCGGCCCGGCCTGGTGACAACCAAAGAAGGCAAACGCACAGGTGCCCCCGAGGGAAGAGGCCCAGCCTCACTGCCCCTGTCTGACCGGGCAGCCCTGGGCAGTGGCAGATGGGCAGGGTCAGGTTGGCTCTGGGTTGCAGGCCCAGAACGCCGGGGACGCTGCTGCTTAGGGTTTCCCAGGACCTTCTGCAGAGGTGGCTCAGAGCCAACACACAGACGGGAGTGGAGAAGCCAGACCAGGGCACAGTGTGAGCATGGGCACACGGGTGGTTGAGCACTTGCTGCCCCACAACAACAGACCCCACACCTGTATCATGTGTCAAATGCTTACCGGGTACCACCATGTCCATGGTGTTCCAGACACTGAGGCTGGGACACATGGTGCCCGGCTGGTGCCTGGTGTCTAGCAGGGATTTGATATCACCCTGTAGCAGAAAAAGAAAGGGCGGCAGAGCAAGGCAGCCGTGCTGGCCGTGTGGGGCCTGGATCCCTGCACATACCGTCCCTGCAGACACTGTGGGGCTGGTGCTCGGCACAGCTCCTTTCTTGGGGTGGGAATCTGCCCAAGACACAGCAGCTAGGATTTGAAGCGCCCAGCAGTGCTGTCTCTATAAGGCCTGTGGCTTCTTACTGTTCCCTGCTTGCTTCCCCTGTGATGGCCCTGATTCTGCGGAGAGGCAGCCTGAGGCTACAGGCAGGAGGTCCTGGCCTGGGAAAGTTCACAGGGCGTTGGCAGCCGTGCTCCAGCCCGCCTCACCCTGGCGTGGTCACGGGACGGCAGTGGACAGCAGACGGCACCTCATGAGTCTTGGCTGAACTTCAAGTGCTTCAGCTGTGGCCTGAGGGCTGGGCCGGCTGTGACAATAGTCACCCCTGGGTGCCCCCGGGGGGCCTGTCCACCTTGGAGAGCTGCTGGAGCTAGAGGCATCATGGCCTTGGATCCAGGGTGGAGGGGCGCAGGGGTCCCCTGAGGAGGTACGTGAGACATGGCCCCAACTAGGGTGTCCCTTCAACTGCATCAGCACCGAGGGAGCAGGCTGCGTCTCCACAAGTCACGTCCATGGGGGCCGGGACCCAATTCCCAGAGACTCTTAAAGTGAGCCCAGCTCCACTCATAGGAGGTGGCGTGGGGCCTGAATGGACAGGGCTACCTGTCCCCAGGTAGGGAGTCCTCGGTGGCAAGTGCTCATGGGCCTCTAGTGCCACAGCCCCTCCTGGCTCAGAAAAGCACTAGGGTCGGGAGGATGCTCTGGACGCCTCATGGGACCCTGGATCAGAAGTAGGGTACAAGGTGAGGGCCTGGAGTCACTAAGGAGCCCCAAAGGAGTCCCAGCCCATGCAGAAAGGCGCCTTTCCAGTCAGACCTCAGGGTGTAGACTGTCATCCCAGCACTCAGAGGCTGAGGCAGGAAGATCGAAAGTTTAAGCCCAGCTTGGGCAAATTGGCAAGACTCTGTCTCAAAGTAAAAATTGAAAAGGGTTAGGGATGTAGTTCAGTGTGAAGGCCCTGGGTTCAATCACAGTACCACAAAAAGTCCCACAATACAAAGCAAAAGACCCAGCAAAAAAAAAGAAAATCCTGCATTCTGATGAGATCTTTGTTGTTTAGGGTGGTATGGCCGTAGGCAAAAAAACCTGCATTCAGTATGCAGGGCCCAGGTAGACAGCCCCTGACAGACGCTGCCACTCCTTTTATAGGGGCAGAACCAGGGACAGAGCTGAGCAGGAAGAGTGTGACAGGTCCGCAGTGCACCGAGGTGCTGGGTGCTGCCTCCAACCTCCCATCCACCCCATGTGCCCTGGGGCAGGGCAGGCTGGGGAGCAGCTGGGCCAGCACTCAGGGCCACAGTCCCCAGGGTGTGTGCTAGGCGCTGCCCCAGCCTGCCTGTCCTGGCCCTGCAGAGTTCCCAGGCCCAGCATGCCTGGTGAGCCCGCGCCTTCCCAGACAGCAGATCCGGATCTGTTCCCAGTTGGTCCCAGGGGGCGTGGGCGGCAGTGGGAAAGGGTGGACTGCAGCAGAGCAGCTGAGCCACCTGCCATCCGTCACTGTCCTGTGCCGGCCCCTGGGGACTGGCCCGGCCCAACTCCCAGCTGGATCCAGAGCCTCGAGGAGGTGGCTGGGGTTCCATGCCACTGCTGCAGACTCCAAGGCCCCAACAATGAGGCAGGCAGGCCTGGGACCCAATGGTGGTGACCTCGCCCCCAGTGTGCCAGGCCTGATCCACACTGCACTCATTCCTCCGCATCCTGGATCTGTGAGGTTGGCAGGTGGGGAAACTGAGGCATAACAGGGTGGAGTCTGCAGCGGTGCTGCCTCTGAGCCCCAGGCTGTCCCTGTGGACTCGGCTCAGCCCCGGCTCGGGCAGGGTCCAAGAAGGGGCCTGGACCAGAGCAGCCAAGCCCCATATGACCATGGCGACCACGCACATGGTCAAAGGAACTAGGCCACCCTGCATATTGGCGGCACTGTACCTCAGTTTCCTCCCTAGCCTGGTGTCAATGGGCTGACTCTGGAGGCCAAGACCTGGGTGGGCTGGGGACACAGTGAAATTTAGCACACACAGCCCCTTGCTCATAGGCCTGGGAACAGTGAGGGCACTGACCGCCCCTGGGTTCAAGGAACGAGCACCTCCTGGGCTGGCTGCCTTTTCTGCCACAGCATCCTCCTCAAGGAAAGCAAAGATATGCAAGAGGAGGGAGCTGCTAGGGCTGGGCCACCCCACAGCCACCTCATGACCCTGAGGTCACCGCCAGCTGAACCCTGAGGATGGAACCCACAGCCAGAGTGTCTGCTGCCCTCACCCAAGCCTGAGCTTGTGGCCCTAGGGCCTTTGCACTGCCACTGCCTGGGCTCCGCCAGTGCCCTTGTCTGCCCTTCAGTCCCTGTCTATGCCACTTTCGCCGGAACCACAGCCTCTGGTCTCAGGGACCACACTGTGTCCATCCTTCGGTTATTTTCTTGTGCTGTCTCTCTCTAGGTCAACTCCAGAGGGCCAGGCTTTGTGTCACCCACGGCCACGCCCCAGAACCCACCACACTTGCTGACCCCTGGCCACGAGGGGACAAGGACCACTCCGCCGGCCAGGGCTGCCCAGGGCCCCAGCCCGGGCCTGCAGAATGGAGACAGGAGGGCGTCTGTGCGGCCCAGGCCCCAGGACTGCTGCGCTCCCACTTGCTGATCTCTCACTTGCGGTAATCCCTGTGGAGCCCCCAGGATCTGAGAGCGGCTGCATGGCTGGGAGCCTGGCGGTGACCAGCTCGTCGTGGACTAAGTCCACAGGCTCTGCTTCCTCCCAGGTGGATGCCAGCTCTCCATGTAGCACCTGGTCTGTGCAGCCCCAGGCACCGGGCCCCTGCCTGCCCTGTTGTCCAGGGACGGAAGGGGATGAGGAGAGACAGCTCCCCAAGATGTCTGCACAGCCAGGCCACCGCATCCTGTCTCGAGGCCCACGCGGCCCGGAGCCCCCTTCCAATCTCCTCCCAGGAACCCTGACTTCCTCAGGAGCTGGGCGCCGGCCCACGTGAACATTACCCCATGAGCGGTGGATGGGTGAAGCCCCCCCAAGGGCACCCAGAGCTGAGCAGGCCATGTGACAGGGACATGGCAATGGCACATGGTTGGCTTTGGGCATAGCTGAGCCAGCTTGGGGATGTGGGCTCTGCACCCCAAGTGCTCAGGGCCACTGGCCTTGCAGGGGGCCATGGTCCTGCTTCCAGGGTCCTGAGCAGACCCCAGAGAGGCAAGGTATGGAGGTAAGGTATGCCGACACCAGGAACTCAACAACCCAAGAGGGTCCCTGCTACCACGGTGACACTGTGGGGACACATGCTCTTTCTCTGAGGCCACTGGGTGAGCAGGTGTCACTGGCTCTGAGTGACCTGGACTGTGGGGCTGGCATGGGGGTGTTGGGGTGGGACATTCCCGGGGTCTCCCAGAGGGCTGGGAGTTCAGGGCTCCTCTCCTGGGCCCTAGGGCCTGGCCATGTCATCGCACCCACTGGAGATGGCACTGCCTTCACCCCAGGCAGACTCTGGGTCCAAAGCTCTTGAGCAGCCTCCCTGTGGGGGAGACCAGGCACAACCCTGGGAAGGGAATGCCCAGGCTGCCTCTTGGCAATGCCATGTCCCAGGGCAGAGGACGTCTGACAGGCTGAGCCAGCCTGAGCTGACTGTGGCCCCAGGCCCGGTGAGGGGCCAGGGCTGCAAGCTTCTTGGGCTCCTGGCTCAGCTGCAGCTAGCACATCTGCTTCCCGTTAGGCCCTGTGGCCCCATCAACAGGAGTGGTATAAAAGGAAGGGTTGAGGGTTTGGTGCCTCCCACCCCCAAGATCCATGCTCAGAGCCAGGTCCAGAACCCTCGCGCCCAGCCCTTCCCTGTCCTCAGAGGCTGAGCCAGGACAACCACTCCTTGGGTTGCTAACTCATTGCCCACTGGTGCTCGGTGGCCCTGGGAGGGGATCCAGGGACCCTGACCCTTGTGAGTGTGAAAGTCTCAAGGTCACTGTGCCACAGGGATGGACCAGGAGGCCAGAACTGGCTCTCTACCTTCTGTGTGAACTGGGGTATTACTTGGTGTCTGTGGCCTTAGGTCATCCATGGGGCGCTCTCTGGGATGGGCAGCCTGGGACAGTGACACAAAAGGGTTTCATGGCTATAGGAATCAGGCTGGTCTTCCCAGCCACCATGCTTGTCACGAGGGACAAGGCGGCTGAGCGGGCATCTTGGACACTCAGCTCCAGATCAGCTTTCCCTCCTACAATGGGCTCAGCTCCCCCTGTGCCCAGCCTCAGTTTCCTCCCAGGACACTGAGAATGAGGACCAGCTTGTTGGTGAACAGGCCAGCTTGTGTAGTCCTGTGAGGGCGTCTTATGCATGTGGCTGAGACCCCATGTCCTGGAGATGGCACTGTGGAGCATGGGGCCTGCTGTGTCCTCTGTACCCTGGGCAACCTGGCATGTCGAGGCAGCCCCCACTCTCTCCGCCCCATCCGCTTGCCTGGCAGAGCCATGTGGTGTGGAGTCCAGGAACAGATAGGGAAACCAAGGCATAGCTTGCTCAGCTGTCACACTGTAGCCTCTGTGGCTGCCTGGCTCCAAGGCACATGCACTTTGCTGACCATGGGCAGGCCAGCCCTTGTGCCAGTGTACCTGGGCCATTTGAGTGGCTCATAGCCCTGGAGGGGATGCCTCCAGGAGCCTGCAGTGGAGCCCTCCTGTCCCAACAGGGGCCTCCAACACAGTCCCCAGGACCTTGGGGTCCCCGAGGGAGGGACAGTGAGACTACTCCACCACAGGCTGTAGTCTGCCTGGGCTGGCCCTGTGGCATGGGCAGAAGGAGACCTGGGGAAAGGACAGTGGCTCCTGTCTGGTGAACTAAAGACCATGCCATCTCTGGCCTGTCCATGGTGATGAAGCTGCTCTCCACAGAAACCTGGAGGACAGGACGTGCTGTGCTTGAGTGGCAATGCCTGATGGACTGCGCAGCCCCAGGACCTCCCTCTGGGCCTCTGCCAGAGCTGTCCTGAAGGCCTCGGGGACCTCTGCAAGATGGACCCCAGGTGCCAGCCTCCTCTGCTCAGGAGCCATCCCTGCCCTGTGGCCATGCTGCCCGCTTTCTTTTCACACCTATCAGAGCCAGATCACTGTGACCTGGGTCCCAGTCCTCGAACCCTGCCCTGGCACCCTGAGGGCAAAACAAGAAACTGGGTGGGCACTTGGGGTGCTGCAGAAGGCTTGCTGATTGTGGCCTGACTGACAGGCTCAGCTGCTCTGCTGTATGGGAGGGGGCTCTGCCTGGGAAGGAGGCTCTCTTAGGTCTGAACTGGGGCTTCATGGAACCTGTCTGTAGCAAAGCTTCCAGAGGAGACCCGTTCTGGCAGACCCCCATGTGAGGGCTTTGGGGGTCATCACACTGGCCTTGCCCACCAGCACCCCTCGTCCCTGAGGATGCACTCGGCCCGATGTGGGATGTGACCTGCACATGGGCAGTGCTGGCTCTGGGCCCTGCTCACAGGACAGAGCCCACTGACCATGCTGCCCTCAGCACAGGGAGGCATGGCCCAGCCCAGCCAGAAGCACTGAGCTGTCTAGCAATCAGGAGCCTGGGGCCAGTGGGCATAGCAGCTGGGCCCGACCTCAGAGTCCAGCATTCGGACTTCACATAGTCAGAGTGCCAGCTGGGGCAGGGACAGTGCCACCCACTCTGCCCTTGGTTCTCTGTCCCTGATCCTGCAGTGGCGTCTGGGTTTCCATGCAGCAGTGAGCAATCCCACCCCTGAGGACCCCTGACAGGTGCACAGTGGCTACAACAGGCAGGGCAAAGCCCGCCCATCTGAACAGTTGCACCGAGGCCTGCATTTCCTCTGGGGAATGCAGAGTCAACGTCTCATGAGCTAATCATCCTGAGAGGCCCAACCAGGAAGCTACGTAGACTCCTCCAACAACTGTGCACAGCAGCACAGTCACATGGTGGAATGCTACACAGCAACGAAAAAGACAAACCCAGCTGAGAGCACCGCAGGCATACCTTTTTTTTTTTTTTCCGGTACTGGGGATCGAACTCAGGACCCTGCGCTTGCTAGGCAAGTGCTTATTCCACTGAGCTATATCCCCAGCCCTGCAGGCATACCTTGCACATGGCCGGAGAGGCCAGATCCCAACAGGACACAGAGAGTCCACGCCCATGCTCATCAGCTTCCCCGGTGGGCGGGACAGAGCACGGCAGACCTGCTGACGTCATGCTATGAAAGTGGTCGGCTGATACTTTTTCCTGTATGGTGAACCCTAAAGCCTTTTACTTGCCCAAAAAGTGCCATGGACACCATCTGCTGACACAGAGGGACCGTCATACCAGTGACAAGCCAGTCCTGCCTCGGACAGGAACGTGTGCAGAGAAGCAGACAGAGGGTGTGTGAAGGCCCCCAGGAGTCACCCAGCACTGCTGCCCTCCTGTTGGGTTCTTCTCAGTCAGGGCCTAGGCCACGGAGCCCACAGCTGCAGCAAACCAGACCCTCAGCGGCACGGCCTGGTGGAGCCCAGAGCCTAGCAGAGTGAGGGGCAGGGAAGCTCAGATCGCCTGGGATTAGGGCCGGCTGTGCTCCCTGAGGACCGCAATGGGACCCAGATGTCCAGGGCTGCTCACCCTCGGCCAGCGCTGGCTTGGAGGAAGCACATTCCCTGCCTAGCTGCTGGCTGCACAGCCGACAGTTCCTTGAGCGATGGGGGAGGTGACCCCACCATCTGGGCTGCCTGCTGCCGGGAGGCAGCCAGGCCGAGCAGGGTGGCAGGAGGAAAGGCGTGCCAGGCTGGTGCATCTGGTGCCTTCCCATGCTCCCTGCAGGGCTCGGTAGGCAAAAACGCTGGGCAGGGTGGGCAGGGCCAGCAGGGAGGAGGACGCAGGAGGAGAGGCCAGCAGGATGGCAGCCAGTGGGCAAGGACAGTGGATGCCCACAGGGCAGGTGGCGACGGAAACCTGAGGGGATGGAGACCAGCTCCTCGCGTGGTCTCCTTGACTGGAAGGTGGGTGCCACAGCTCTGGATGTGAGGGTGGGCAGCTCAGCATGCACAGGGCTCAGGCGTAGGAGAGGAGCTAGTGTGAGCTGGGCACGGAGAGGCTGGTGCGCGCTGGCTCATAGCCGGTCCCCTCGGTGAGGCCCTCAGTCAGGCAGCCACTCCTAGGGGTCCCTGCACCAGGTCTCTTAGGATGTCTCGGAGGCACCCCAACCCCGCCCACATCATGGTGCATGGCCTCAGCTGGGGTGGGGCCCATGTGGGAGAAACAGGTCTGTTCTGGGGTGCTCGTGGTGGGGGCAGTCACACAGTCCCCCATGGTAGCTTGGGGTCAGGCAGGCCCGAGCTCACGTCCTGTGTGCGTGCGTGCGTGCGCGCGCGCGCGCGCGCGTGTGTGTGTGTGTGTGTAGGACATGTGTCTGTGTATGCATGCATGTGTGCCCATGTGTGATTGTGGGCATGCCGGTGTGTGTGCACTGCGGACACACGTGTGCGTTCACACATCTGCAAGGCATGAGAATGTGCAGGAGCACACTGTACACGTGTGGGGCATGCACGTGTGTGTGTGTGTGCACACATATGCACATGTATCCACACACCAGGTGTCCGCATGTGCGTGTGTGCTGTGTGGGGCTAGGTGTTCCTGTGTGTGATTTCCCTGACCCTGGCCTGAGCACAGGTTGACACCGCCTGTGCACACAGCATCTCTGAGGGGCCAGGAAGGGGTGCCTGAGCACCAAGGGCGGGGTCTGGGCTGCTGTCTTCTGTGCACGTCCCCTCAGAACCCCCTGGGGGATGTCCAGGGGGCCCTGCACAGCCTGCTGTACCAAGCCCTGGAGGTGACGACTGACTGTCAGTGAATGCAGTGCACCCATGCTCTGCTACCTGCCAGGCTTGACCCTGGCCTGGATGTGAATCCTCCCTCCTCAGCCTGACTGTGGTGAGCCTGGAGTCAGCAACAGGGAGGAGGCTGGGCCAGGATGCCCAGAGGAGGGAAGGCCGCTGTGCCCCTGGCACAGGGACCAGCCTGGACAGGAGGGGCAGCACCTGCCCCCGCCCCGAAGCCCATCCTCCTCTGCCAGAAGTGAGGCCCCCAGACTGAGTAACTCCCACTCTGACTCCTCCCTTGTGTAAGGACGGGCACAGCCCTGGGCCATGAGGAGCGCAGCGGACCTGAAACAGCGCTGCTCATGCAGGGCCAGGGGCCACCAGGCAGAGCACAGCAATGCCTAACGTGCAGATGGCACCAGTCCCACACAGCCTGGGAGACCAAGCAGCCGCCTCTCCTGCCACACTGCCTCCCGTGGGCAAGGACAGCCTGGTGCGGGGTGACCAGGACAGAGTGGCCCCGTATGACAGCATGACAGCAGAACGAGGGTCCCAGGAAGAGGACACCCTGACCTCCAGCAGGGAGACGCAAGGCCCCTTCTCCAGACACTGTGGCCAGTGCTCAGCCACTGCTGTAGACAGCAAAGGGGGCGTCTGCAGGCCTCGCTCTAATGGGCACCTCCATGGAGCCAGGGAGATGGTGCTCTTTCTGGCGCACAACCACACACTGCAGCCTGTGAGCCTCGGTTTCCCCATCTGTCCGGTGGGGCTGTCTAACCCCTACCCAGGTATCACCCCAGGAATGAGGGTCATCCACGGCACAGGGACTTGGTGCATGGAGCAGCAGACCAAGGATACAGTAGGTGCCAAATTGGTGCCCATCCACAGATAGTCGACGTTGCAGATGGGAGGCCAGGCAGCCCAGTGTGCATAGCCTGAAGCTCTGGACCTGCATGATGCATCATGTGGCCAAGGGCGCCTGTGCCCACTGAGTATGGAAAGGCTGCCATTGAAGGGAGGACCCTCATTTTAGACTTTGGTGCATCTCAGGCACTACACTGGGGGTTGTATGGGGTCCTGGAGGACCCTAGGCCTGCCCAGCCCCACGCCCGGCCTCCCGAGGCTGGGTCTCTCCTACTGGCCGCTGGAGCCCCAGACCTGGGAACACTGCCTCCCCCACCTGAGTGGAAGAAGTGAGCCTGGTGCAGATGTGCCCTCCACAGCCACCAGTCGGGCAGCACACAAGGAGGCCAGGCCCGCGCAGGGACTGCTGGGACCGCTGGGACTGGTACTTTCGATTCTCCTTTTTAGGCAGGGGGAGGGAGACATATAAAAAATGTTGTCTACAAGGCTGTCTTTGCCATTGTTTATGTAAACAGGTAAATTGTTTCCTGCCTCAATTAAAAACATCTGCCACATAAATGAATACCAATTAACTCATCCTGTTTTTAATTACTCTGTTAATTACACGCAGGCAGCAGGAAGGACGGCACGGAGTGGGAAAGCCGGTGCCACCCCCACCCCCATCCCGCCTGGCAAGGATCCGAAGCATGTCTGGCTGGTGACGATAGATGGCACCCTGCCAGCCGGGGTTTCCTGGTCCTGTGGCCAAGTGGGCACTGCCTCCCGCCTCCCTGGGGGTCTGGCCTACATCCCAAGCCCCCTGTAAGGCCTGTGTCCTGGGTGGCAGAGGGGACCTGGGAGATCAGGTCAGCAGCGACAGAGCCCCTGGGGGTGACCATGGCGAGTGGGGGTGTGGCCCCAGGGAATGTGCCCAGATGCGTGTAGCACCTGGGTGACACAGTGACTCCCCACCTGCCCCCAGTGAGAAATGTCACTGCTGCCATCAGGCCCACCCTCACTGCCCTCCCTGAGGTCATAGCGGCGTGGCAGCAGCCTATCCAAGGTCAGGTCCTAGGATCAGTCTGTGTTAGGCGGCCCCACATGCTGACACCTGGCCTCTGCCCCAGGCCTTTACTATAGGCGGAGAAGTATTAATGTTAACGACGCCTCCCGACAACCTGTGGGTCTCAGTGGAGCGGCTCTGTAACCCGCAGAGCCTCTTTGCTATCTCCGTTTCACAGACAGGGCCCTGAGGCCAAGGGAGGGCAGGAAACTGTCCACACAGGCTCAGTCACACCTGCACAGCTGCCTGGCTCCCATGGGGACCTGGAAGTCCCAGAGCCCATGTGGAGGGATGGATGGGGGCGCTCAGGTGAGCCGAGACCACACAGCCCGGGGAGGGAGGCTGCCCGTGGGTGAGGTTGGTGCTACCCCTGCCATCGCCTCCTCCTCCTTCTCCTCCTCTTCCTCCTTCTCTGGGTGGTGCAGGCTCAGATGGGCAAGCCTGGCTGTTCCTGATGTATTCAATTTGTAAGTGGGACCTGGCCAAGGGCCTCAGACCTGTGGCCACAGTGCCTTCTGCCACTGCCCACAACTGTGCTGAGGTTTAAGTCTCGTTTTTGGCCTTGTAACCAGAGTGTCGGTGTGCTGAAATCACAGCCAGTGTGAGGGTGCAAGCTCCATATGGCAGCTCCCTCACTGCATGGGGGTTGCAGCGGTGGGAAGGACCTGTGGTCAGAAGGCTGGGCTCCTCCCTGAGGGAAGCAGGGCAAGGGTGTCCCCTAGACCTGTCCCTCAGAGCTGTGACACCAGGGGTTGGGGTAGGGGTGGGGTTCGGGCAACTGAGTGGGCCCGATGGTCACATCTCCCACAGGGACAGTGCACTGAGAGCACGGGCAGGGACCCAACCACAGTGTCCACTACTGGAGCTACCAGCCAGCTCTGAGGATGGGACAGGTGTGGGCCCAGGACGCTCATGCTCCTCGAGTCAGCACAGCCAGGGTGGGTGCAGGGCGGGAGAGGAGCCAGGGTGGGCTCTGAGCCTGTGCCCCTTCCTCGTGCCCCGTGCCGGGTGCAGATATCAACCACATGGCACAAATGCCACCATGACTGAAGGAGCAAGGCCGAGCACTCAGGAGGCCAGTCAGGCAGGGGCTCTTGGGGCCAGGTGGAGAGAGCAAGGTGGGGTGAAGTGCAGGGTGGACAGACAGGGCTCACGGTGGCCCTGTGTGGGAACAGGGTCCTCTCCTCAGACCATCCCTAAGCCTGGCCTTGGCTCAGCCATTGTCCTGCTGGCTGCATGGGACACTGGTGCCACGCGGGACACAGATGCCACATGGGGGTGCGGGCGCACAGTGAATGCTGCCACCCGGTGAGGGCCCTCTCCTACAGGGGCATGGGGTCTGCCACGTGCAGTGGCAATGGCTGGGCAAGTAAAGCACAGTGACCATCCTGGCAGGACAGGAAGCAGGGCCACCACATGCTCTCAGGCCATGTCAGGGTGAGGGGTCCCCACAGTCCTGCCAGGTGGCAGCACAATGTCCCTGGCATGTGAAGGGGTGCTGGGGTGCAGGCTGATCCCCCCATCCTGTCGACTGCTCTGCCAGCCCAGCCTTGGGAAGTTGCCAGGCAGCCAGATGGGCTGGGCGCTGGCACGGGTGCCGCCACAGCCGGGGCAGCAGCTGCTCTGGGGGAGATGCAGAGCCGGCCCCACCCCCCACCCCCCAGGCAGAACCTTCTGGATGTTTTGACTCATTCCTCCAAATGCTCTCACGGTGCTGCCAGCAGATCTGGCCCTGCCGACCCATACAGCTTTGCGGCTCTCCTGGGAAGGGGCCTGCCCGTGCCAGGAGGGGGACCCGCAGCACAACAGCCAATGCCTACAGGGACAGTTCAGACGGGTAGGGATGCAGGGAGACCGAGGCTGGGAGAGGTCATCTGCCTGGGCGTGTGGAGACCCTGGCCCCAGGATCCCTGTGTGTCTAAGCATGCAGAACTGCACCACGCGTGTTTGGGGGGATCAGAGCTGCTGTGTACCCCTGGGGGTGCCCACGGGCCCCCTTCTGCCCTAAGGGGCCCTGCCCTGTCAGAGACTCAACTTCCCCATCTGAAAGGAGGACCTGTGCTGCAGTTTGGAGATAGTTCACAGGACGTGCGTGGGGTCAGATCGCGAGTGGAGGGCCTGGCTCCAACAAAGCCAGTGGGGGCTGAGTTCAGGGTCCCCACTCACATCTGGCTGACAGACCTGCCCTCCACAGTGCCAGAGGTGTGTCTGGGTCTCTGCACACCTGTGTCCTGCTGCTCTGTGTTGCTGCTTTTAGGGGATGTGCAACCAACCCCATGTCCTCCCCTGGTGGATGTCTCAGAGCCCAGCCTCTGTCCCCACTGTCCCGGGAAAGGCAGTGTGAAGGACTGGAGAGCCATGCGGTACCTTCCACAGCTGCTGCCTGTGGTCTCCAGGGGGTGCTTGGAGCCTCAGTTTCCCAATTAGATGGAGTCTGGCACCTCAGGGTTAGATTGGCGACGCCCTAGCCAGACTCAGGGTGCTTCAGCGTCACACTGGGCCTGTGTCCTCCAGCATGGCCTCCAGGGGCATTACCATGCTGAGGCTCCTTGCTCTCCCTCCAGGGCCAGGCTCACTCCTGCCACAGGGCCTTGGCATGACTGCCCCTCTGCCAGGGGCTTCCTCCCTGCAGCCCAGCTCTGTGTCCCTCTACCTGAGAAGCCATACCTGAGCCAGGTGTTGGCCTTGGGCTGCACAGCCCCAGGAGGGAAGCTGTCACTCTGTTCCTCTGCTCACCTGACACCACGCCTGTCCCTGAGAGTGGCATCTACCTGCTGGAAGCTAGATGAGGCAGGGCGTGTGGGGTGTGTGGGGTGCAGTGGGATCTATCATCGCTCGCTGAGGGAGTGAGTCAGCACTGTCCAGCACATGGCCCCTCCCAGCGGTGCCAGCCTCCATCCAGATCCTTTCCTTTGCCAGCCACTTAGGGTGTGACATGGGCATCCCAGGTGGGGAAGATGGACCCCAGGTTGCCCCAGCTGGTCACCTCAGGCAGAAGGGCAAGTGGGGTGGGTTTCCACAGCTCCTGTTGGGCGCTGACAGCCACAAGGCTTTGGGTTTGCAGGGAAATGGAAGGAGGGGTCGCCCAAATGCTCAGCCTTCGGGGCTACAACAGGGGCCCAGGATGGGTAGAGGCGCTGTTGTCTTGAGGGGCCTCCTGCCCAGCTAGAGACAGAGCTGGGTGATCAGGGGACACTGCAGGCTTGGCACCCCGCCTGGCTTTCCCAATGCTCTGGGAAGGAAGTGGCCAACTGAGGCTGCTCCGAGGGCTGACTTTCTGGGATGCCTGGAGCACAGAGCAGCCCCTCCCTCCCAGCTGCTCACCCTCTCAAGGCCCCAAGGGGCAGCGCCACAGACCCAGGTCCCCCCGTGCTGCTCACGGAGGCCATGTAGCACCTTCCCGCACAGCTCCAGATGCACTCAGAGGCCTAGACACCTCGGCAGAGGACACCCTGTGGGCCTTGTCGCCAGGCTCCTGTGGGCACGCTGGGGTGGGGATTCTAGAGCTGCCCCCTGGCTAGACCCTCGCCAGGCTGGAGGGCCCCAGGACACATATCTAGGAGGGAAGGATTTGGGTGAGGACCGGCTATCCCCACCCCAAAGCCAGCTGGAAAGGACCTGGCGGCTGCATTCAGAATCAAGCACCATGGCAGCTTGCAGGCAGGTGGGTACCATCCCTGGCCCTCGCTGGGCACCTGTGGGGGCATCCTTGGCCATCAGTGGCCCAGGCCGATCACCCCATGGGCAAGGCACAGAGCCTGTTCACAGAGGCCCTTGGGTGTTGGGGCATGGAACAGATAAGACCCAGCACACAGTGACCAGAAGGAAAGCAACAGCAACTAGCAGGAAAATATGGCAGGGGAGGAGTGGCAAGCCTACAGGTACCACTGAAGGGGCACCTCTGAGAAAGACCTGAGGAGGGGAAGGTGGGAACCATGCACATGCCTGAGGGGATAGCATCCCCAACAGAAGAAACCAGTGTGCAAAAGCCCTGAGTGGTGGACAGCTAGGAAGGTGGGATGGCATGGATAGCAGGCAGGATGAGGCCTGTGCCTGCTCAGCTCTGCTTCTGGACACTAAGAGGTCCCTAGTCCAAGTCCAGGGACAAGCAGGAAGGCCAGGTATGGAATCTGGTTCAAGACAGGGGGGCGGGAGCAGGTGCTGGAAAGCTCCAGTGACTGTTTGTGGAACCAAATAGGACGACAGCTTGCAGGCAGCTGGGTCGTGGCTGTGCAAACAGCTCCCCCTGGCACCTGGTGAGGGGTCCCTGGCCTGCTGGGCCGGGCGGTAGACAGCACCTGACCTGTTGCTTGGCACCCAGAGGACACGTCCCCAGAGACACGGCCCAGGTCCCACCTCAGGGACCCCACCCGAGGGCTGATGACATGCGTTATGCACACTCACACACATATCCAGAGCACCTACAGGTGGCAGAAACATGACCAGTTCGGCTCACACTGTGACACTGCCCACTGAGGAGCGATGGGGGGCTTTCTGTCCTGCACAGACAACGTGCAGATGTGAGCTGAGGAAACACTGGCCACAAAAGCCATGGCCTGTGCACACCCATGCACACTCACAGCTCCTATGCAGGCACAGAGCAAGTGTGTCACTGGGAAACTGCCCTCTGGGAATTCGGGCACCTCCAGCGCTGGCTGGAGTGCCACCGAGCACTCTGGACCATGCGGACCATGGGAATGGCAGGCAGTGGGGGAGTGAGGCCTCCAGGCTCCCAGCCCACACAGCAGGTGCCCTCTCAGTCTCCGTCCACCCACGATGACTCTCCACGGCCAGCCTCACAGCCCCAGAATGAAGGCCAGCATCCCCCAATCTGGCACCCTGCTTCCCTCCTTTCCAGATGTGCTGCCTTCAGGGTGCCCTCTGATCTTCGGCCTCCTGTCACCTCTTTGGGCTGCCCAGCTCCCATGCCCAGGTCCCCAGCTGCACCCTGCACCCCCAGACCCACAGCGGTCACCTTTCCCACTCCTGTGGTCATAGGGTGGATTCACTGTGTCCTGTGCAGCTGTCCTTTGAGGCTTGCCGAGACAGGCATGATGTACCCAGGGGTAACATCTGCTGTCCCAGAGACCAAAGGAATGGGAATGGGCATGGGAATGGAGATGGGAACAAGAGTGGGAATGGGGGTGGGAATGGGTGTGGAAATGGAGTGGGAATGCGGGTGGGAACAGGGGCGGGAATGGGAATGTTCCACACAGCGTGGCGGCACATTTGCCAGCAGTGATGTCTGTATGCAAGTGGGACTAAGTGAAGTGTAGAATGGAGTCGAAGTCTGCTGGTCTCTTTTCCCTTTTTATCAAGCGGCCGCTAGACAATGGGGCTGACACAGGTGGCCTTGGCCCTGTACCTAAGGCCAGGGCTGTGCCCACCCCTGCCAAGCTGCCATGTGAGCACAAGGCGCCTGGTGATGTGTCACTCACAGCATAGGAAAGCAGAGAAGAAATACAGGGAGGGGAAGCATCCCAGAGCCCCCCGAGGGGCTCATGGCCTTGCCTGGTACTGGCTCTGTGATTCCTGGGCTTGGGGAAGATGCTTGGCCACAGACAGAGGGGACAGAGGCCAGTGGGGTCAGCAGGGCATGGAGAGACCTCAGCCCAGTCCAGCCATGGGCTCCAAGGGGGGGGGGCAAGGAGCCCTTGACACCCTCACCTGTTGATGGGATTCTCCAAAGCCACAGCAGTCTCAGCAGGATGCCCCCCACCCCCGTGTGTCCTCAGGAGTTGCCCATCCCCCAGGCCCCTCCTCCAGCCCTGAGGGTGTCTGGCACCTCCTCCTGCCACTGCCACCAACATCAGCCTTCAGGCTGCCTGGGGGTTGTGGGCGTGCACCCTCCCTGGGCCCGGCAGCCTCAGAGGCCAACGCCTGCATGACAGTCTCCAGGGTTGGGGCACCACAGGCTGCACCTATGCAGACGGTGTCCTGACCATGCCATGTGCATCTTGCTCTCCTCCCAGGTATATCAGATGCCCCTAGTGAGTCTGTGAAAGGCAGCAGCACAGCCTGACTGATTCACTGTGCACTGTTGCAAGGCAGGACGGAAGCCAGTACTCCAGCCTGTGCCCCTGTCACCGGTCACCACAGGGTCCATCCCAGTGCAGATAGCTGCCCCACACTGCCCCCTTCGGCTGGGCCCGGCCAGGCCTCTGAGCCTCATGGCCTCTGCTCTGTCCAAGGCGCCAAGGCCATGCCCCTGCCCTTAAACCCACTGTGTGGGTTCCACAAAGTGGGGCTCAACTGAGGACCCTCAGAGGTGGCACCAGGGCTTCTCACGTTCCCCAGGCAAGCTGGGTCACAACCCCTGGGAAAGAATTTGGGTGTCCACTCCTTGGGAGGTGGAGAGCCACACGGACAAGCCAGCAAATGGCTGCTGGCCTGGGGAAGATGCCATGACCTGATGGAAAGGAGCCCCAGGCCTTCTGCAGGGCTCCCAGTGAGCCTCGGCTCCTCCCATGGGCGTGGCGCCTCACGTGAGGCACACAGCATCTGCTGGCCCTGGCAGTGTGGGCCTCGGCCTCTGGCTGCTATGCTACAAGTGCTGACCTCTTAGGGTCTGAAAGGGGGTGAGACCCAGGGTCATCACAAGGACCCAGTGAGACCTGCAGGCCAGCCCTGAGCCCTGGCACCCCACATGTGCCCTCCCATATTATTATTATTTTTTGGCCCCAGCAAGAAGGAGGTGTTCAGTCAATATTTGCCCAGGGCACATGCAGTGGTTGGCAAACACTCCCCAGGCTGCTTCAGCCAGCAGAGCAGCTCCCGGGGAGCCTCATCACCTCCCAGCGACAGGCTGGGAGGGGACATGGTGGCCAGGCCATGGTCTGTGCCGGCAGGGCCTGCATCTGCTTTGACAGCCAAACATGCAGCAGGGTGCGCGGGAACCCAGCACCGGGTGAGGCCCCGGGGTAGTGAGGCCAGAGTTGAGGCCTCGCACCCCGCATGGTACCAGGTGGCCCTGACATCGGTGACAGCTGTGCCCTACTTGCCTGGGACACATAGGACGGAGTCCCTGAACCTTAGTTACCTGCAGCACTGTAGGTGCTCAGGGCCCCCAGGGCCTGACAACCATCGATGAGGACCATGGGAAGGGCCAGGCCACAGTCAAACTCTGGGGTCATGGAAGAGGGAAGGTACCAGTCCCTCCCAGGTCACAGGGGGCTTGGCGATGACAGGGGCACAGGAGACGCAGAGTATAAGCACAGACCAGTAGAGAGTGACAATAACCGTGACAGGGAGCTCCACAGAAAGGCCAAACTCCCACCTAGGCCCCCAACTCCGCACCCTCTGTCAGCTGATGCTGGTCCTGGCACACCAGTGTGTGCACCCATATCCTTGCAAGTGGGGACAACTAGAACTGCTCCCCACCCTCCTGCCCGAGGAGGAGACTCAGACTGGCACAATTCAGCCACCCTCCTGCCTCCCCAGGCGCGTGGGAGGCAGATGAATCAGAACCCCAAACTCAACCTGCTCACAGCATGTCAGGGGAGGGGAGGCAGCCGGGAGCACCAGATGGTTCTGAAGGTGGCAGGGAAGCCTTGTGGACGGGGCGCAGCAGGAAGCCTGGCCTCCACTGCGACCAGCTTGGATCCTGCAGATTAGTGACCCAGCCCGCCGGCCTCTCCAGATCCTTGCGTAGGAAGGAAAATTAATTTCTTCCAGTCATGCAGAAATGAAAATACATGGGGCTGAATCAGAGAGATTTCCTGGAGTTGGTAACTCAATTACATGGGTAACCTGGTGATAGGGGAGAGCTTGGGGACCCTGGGGCCAGCGGGGGCCGACAGGGATGTCCCAGCTTCACATGTGGCAACCCTTGGCCCCAGGAACAGGTACTGCTTACAGGACCCTTCCCTCCCCCCAATTACAGAGCTCACGGCAGATTCTGCCAGAAAACGGGTCCGACGTGCTGCTCTCCCTCCCTCATCTGCCTCACTCTGGCAGTGTCTGTCACATCTGTTCCCCTGCCCCCCACTTTTCTCTCCCCACAGTCCCTACTCAGCACAGGAGAGTGGTCAGGCTGGCAGCAGTCTTTCCCCCTTGGCAGAGGCTTTGTAGACAGGTTCTCAGCACTGCCCCCCTCCACCTTCACAAGGCCACCCAGAAGATGATGTCAGCGGGCCAGGGGACCCCATGCACCCCATGCCAGCCCTCCACCAAGGAGCCTGGCAGCTGCTCAGGAACCTCCCGGTCCCTCCCTGGCCAGGAAGTGGACGCTGGGCAGCCTTGCCTACCCCATGGTGTCTGCAAGACGGTGGTGTCCCAGCCTCCAGAAGTTAAGTTTCTCAGACCTCCCAGCAACTCACAAGGCCAATGCCAGGGCAGATTGCTGCCCCTTTGTCTCTGGCCAGCCCCCTCTGGAGAGCAGCGGGCTGCCCTGGGAACCTCCTGCCACTGGGTCCAGAGAGGAAACACACACCCAACAGACATAATGGAGCGACATCCTGGCCTTGGGGCTGGAGAACCTCCCTGACAGCTACTCAGACCCAGCACACAAGGCCAGCAAAGACGTTTCGCCGTTTCCCCAGGAACCGCTTTCCACCCTGAGCCTGGAAGCAGCTGGGAGCCAGCAAACGTGGTCCAAGGGTGGGAATGCAATTGCGGGGGCAGGGTCGCTATGCACAGGGCTGCCTGGTACACAGCGAATCCCGGCTGCGGGTCCAGAGCACTAGCTTGAGCTGGGCACGCCAGCCGGGAGCCTTCTGTACCACAGCCAGCCGCTCAGCTGAATTTCCAGCCATCTGTCCTCTGCGGGCTCCCGCCTCCCGTGTTCCCACAGCCTGGCTCCCGGCCTGCCCTACAGATGGACGGTTCCCAGAGGCTGGGGGAAGACGGCCCGCCAAGCACCTCCACTGTCACGACCCGGGGGCATCCGGGCCCCTCCACCTCTGACCCAGCTGGCTGGCAACTTCAGGGATCAAAATAAGAAGGGGCGGCGCGGGAGGGGTGCAGACCCTCTCTCCAGCCAGGCCTCAGCTCGGTCTTCTCTGCTAAGGTGGCCTCCTCCTGCCACCCGCCTGTCACCGGGCTGCAGCGCCTTCCCCTGGTCCTGCGCACCCCGCGCCCCAAGCTCAACCCTACTCTGGCAGGCCAAGCTCCCTGCACACCCGAGGGTGCAGTCGGCCAGTCGCGGGCTCCGAGCAGCTGTCCCGGCCGCGGGCGCAAACTTTGCAAAGTGAGCGGGGGTGTAGCGCAGACCCAGACGACAGCGCGGACCGGCGACTGCGGCGACGCGGCACTTACGGTCCAGTCCCTGGCGGACCCTCTCTCCTTGCAATCTCGGCTCGACTGAGCGCTCGAGAGCCACGCGCCGTCTCCTCTGGCTCGGGCGGGGTGGGGTGCAGGGCGGCCGCGAGGCCACGCGGGGTCACCGCGCGGGAACAAAGCACGCACCCGCCGGGCTGTCTGGCCTCGCGGCCACGGCCACCGCCTCTGCCCGAGCCCGCGCCACCTGCCTCCCGCCCTGTACCCCGCGCTCGCCCCGCCTCGGGCGCGGAGGGGGCGCCCGGGATCCCCGTCGCCGAGACTCCCAACCCACCCCCGCCGGGTCCCCCGAAGCCCCTCACCCGGAGGACTCGGCCCCGCCCCCCGCGGACTCGGCGCGCTGGGCGCGGGGCGCGGCACTGTCCCCGCTTGCCCTCCCGCAGGCCGCCCAGAGCACACGCACACCCACCTCGAAGAGTCGCGGCCGCCTGGCTCGCAGCTCCGAACGTGGCATCCGCGCCCGGCGGGCGGGGATCCTGCGCGCCTCCTCCGGCCGCCGCGCCCCCCGCGCCCGCCCTCCCCGCGCGGGGCCGCCAGGGCCCAGGGCCACCTCCGCGCGCGGCCGGCAGGGGGCGCGCGCTCCTTGCCGCGCGCTCTGGTAGGGGCCCGCGGCACAGGGCCACCCTCGGGGAGCGCGCAGGATCCCGGCGCCCCTCTGCCGAGGGCTGGCGGCTGCATCTGTTTTGCATTCGTTTGCATATCATTCGTGTTCGTGCCAACCTGCAGAAAGGCCCGAGCCGCTGCCCACCCCGGCGTGCCCCACTTTCTCCTCTTCCTTCGACCCCGTTGTGTTGCCTCTGGCAGAAGCGGGGGCGGGGGGGGGAGTACCTCGAGCCTTTCCCTTCCCTGACCGCCCGGCTTGCGCACATTTTGTTTCTTAGAGATGAGAGGGGTCCCAGGGTCATCATCCTGGGAGACCGAGGGACCAGAACTTCAGAGCGCAGACTCTTGATTTGCATCTCATTTGGCATAAATCTGCATGTGAAGACCCAAGGTCTCCAAGTGCCACTATGACGTTCAGCCCTGAGCCAGAAAAGGCCCCTCTGCAGTTCCTGGCCAGCCTGGCCCCAGCCCCACTTCCTGAGGCACTTTGAGATGGTGACAAACGTCTGGTATCTGTGCTCCCGTGTTCTGGACTCAGACTGTGGCGGTGTTGCTTACCCTGGAAGCTGAAGCCAGCTTCGAAAAAGGCAGCCTCGAGCGCATTTCACGCAGGCTGTGGGCCTCCAGGGTTGGGTGTGTGCTTTGGACTGCAGGCTCTGGGCACCACTCCGCTGTCCACACTGCTCTCCTCCTCCCTGGCTGCCTGAGTCTGGGGTTCTTGCACTGTGGAGTTTGAGATTCTCTAGGCCTCCAGGGAGGGAAACACACCTCCAGCGGGGATCCCATGTGGCAGGCACTTCAGAGAAGTTGTGTGGAGGTGGGCGAGTGGGGCGCTGCTGCAGCGCACAGCCCTAAGGTCCACTTCTGGGAGTCAGGGCCAGACACTGGGGCCAGACACCATGCCAGTGTGGGCCTCTGGGTCCCTCAGCCAGTGTGAACAGAGGTTCTCGGGACGGCTTTGTTGAGTGATCAGGACGATGGCCTGGCCCAAGCAGGTGCTCAGAGCCTTCAGAGATGGCCCTGACACGGCCAGAGAGGGCCTCTGGGTGCTGTGTGGGTCCTGGCTGCTGGGCAGGGAGGCGCACTGGAATGGGTTCCAGTCTGCCAGGGCTGTCTGCCACGTTACTGTCTCCATAGGCCCTGACAGCAGCCAGCACTGTTGAGCTCTGTGTCTGTCTGTCCCTACCACAAGCAGACATGACTAGGAACCCGCCTCGCAGGCAGAGGCCAGGTCTCCCCAACTCAGCCACCCTATCTGCCTGCCCCCCCCCGTGGAATGGACTCTCAGTCTGGGAATGGCCGAGTCACGCCTTCTGCATGCTGCTAGTGGTGCTAGGACAGGAGTCCACGCTGGCTGGAAGGTGCATGCAGTCTGCTCTGTGGACAAAGCCACTGACCTAGGGACCCGCTCGGGGGCACATGAACATAGTCATGGGTTTGGGAAATCAGGTGCCTGGTGGCTTTCAGTGGGCCAGAAGTTATGCGGCAGGAGCTCAGTTTAGTTAAAAGGAGGCCTCAAGGCCTTCTCAGGGGAAGCCACCTTCCCCTGTCATCTACTCCTCTCCATGAACCTGAGGGAGTGTGCCTGCCCCAGGGCACAGGGCCAGGCTGACCTGCAGCTGGGACTCTCTGAGGCTACCGTGCTACCCTTAGACTTTCTCCTGAGGGCAACACCCACCACCCTCAGTGCCCATAGCTCCCAGCTCAAGGTTGGGACACAGACAAAATGTACAGCAAATTGTTTACCTAGGAACCCTGAGCTGTGCTGCTCCCGTGGCCTATAGGTCCCCCACATGCTCCCATGGGCCCGTCTCCCTGATACCCAGAGAGTGTGGGGACTTGTGTGTCCCAGGCTGGTCCTTGGGGGAGCAGGGGTCCTACTAGGCACCACCCTTTGCTCACCCTCACCAAAGGTTCTGAGTGGCTGTGGCACCCCAAAACATCTCTCTGCTTTTGTCTAAAAATCTTCAACAGAAGTTTATGTAGTTGCTAAGAGCATGAACCTGATACACCAGAAGTATAAATTAATGGATTCTATTTACTGTAAGAGGTGTGATAACCACCACTATCCATTTTAAAAATATGAGAATAAGTTGTCCTTAAAAATTGGAAGTTTCACTCAGTCCCTTACCCAAAGCAATGACATTTTACATGTAACACGAAAAGCAAGATCTATGAGAGAGAAGTTTGGTGAGCTGGGTTTTGTAAAATTTGAAACGTCTCCTCTGCAGGAGATGCTATTACAAAACCAGAAGATCAGCCCCGGCCTGGGCGGGGTACTTGAGAAACAGTGTCTGGGAAGGGCCGTTACTGCGATGTGCTGGGAAGCCTCAGTGCTGAGCGAGAGGATGAGAACCGCCAAATGGGTGAAAGAGCTGGGCCAACGCCCCTGGGAACAGACCCACAGGCGGCAGGCAAGTGCTCGAAGAGGTGCTGGTTTCATACAGCGCCAGGCAATGGCAATGCAGTTAGAACAAAAGACATCGCCTCCCTGCTACAGGGATGTGGCTCAAACCTGACAGCACCAGCCGAGCTGCAGGAAGTGCTTGGTGCAGCAGGCTGCGAAATCCTCTCAGGAGGAGGCTGGAGGGTTCGTCACCAGCCCAGTGAGTGCACTTCGACACTCAATCATGCACCCTTGCACCTTAGTGTTCCCTTGTAAGTTCAGAACACATCCACAGGAAGGCTGCTGTGATGGTTACAGAAGCATGATTGGTAACTGCCCAAAGTTGGAAGCAATGGGGCTGAACTTCAGTGGATGATTTAGCCACCTGTGGAGTTAGAGGAGGGTGATATTTAGCCACGGAAAGAAATGAGCCACCAAGAAGCTGGGAGGAAACGTACAGGCACATTGCTCAGAAGCCTACCTGGAAAGGCCATGAGAAAATGTTCCCCCAACCTGCCAGGCTTTGAGGGGCGGGGAGAGTTTCAGGTGCCTGGGTTTGTGAGCGGGGAGGGTGAGAGGGTCCCAGGGCAGTGGGCTGACACTGCCAGTACAGTGATGGCGGACCCACAGAATACAAAACCCCAAGGGGAAGCCTCGCCAAGCATGGGGGTGCATCCCTATGACCATAGCACTCTAAGAGGCTGAGGCAGGAGGGTCACAAGTTTGAGCCCAACCTAGTGACTTTGTGAGACCTTTCCATAAGATAAAACAAATAAATGAAATGATGTGAACTGTGGACTCTAGTTAACAACTGGGAGTCTGTGTCAGCTCCTCAGGCATAGCCCAGGCCCACCTGGGTGCAGGCACTGTGAGCTGTGGGGACAAGAGCCAGGGTCTAGCAGACTCTGCATTCAGCTCATTTTCTGCAAATCCCCAGGAAATCAAACCATAAATATCAACATTTATTTATTTATTTATTTATTGTCTTTTTGAGACAGGGTCCCACTCTGCAGTCCAGGCTGGCGTTGAACTCACTCTGTAGCTCAGGCTGGCTTCAAATGCACAGTGATCCTCCTGTCTCAGCCTCCAGAGTGCTGGAATTACAAGTGTGTGCCACCATACCCAGCCAACGACATTTTAAACATCTTGTGCAAATGCCATGGTGTCTGAGTGGTTGAAAAAGCACCAATGACCCCTGCAGCCCCGGCCCACCCTGCCCAGGCGCTTTTCTCCTGCTGGTTGCTATAGCCCTCTGGCAAGAGTGGCCTGAGGTCGGACAAGGAGGGGCCACGAGTCCAGCCTCCTTGTTCCCCCTCAGTCACAGGCTGCAAGCAAGCTTCCAGCCTCACTGGTGCCCCAAGCCCCAGGCTGAAGCCCTGGGGTCATCTCTCATGCTGGACGCAGGGCTGGCCGGCAGTGACCAGCAGCTCTGCAGCACTGTGGGACACCTTGTGTGGCACTTTGGCAATGCTGAGAACCTGGAAACCGATGTGGCAAGGTGCACAAGAGGGCCTGCCCAGCCCACTGTCTTCACAGCTCCCAGCGTCCTGCGCACGATGTGAGGTTGGGAACAACACAGATGCCTGCCCAGACACGGCTGCTCGATGTGTCACAGCACCTTTTGTGGACACGTGTGGCCGGTGAAGGGCACAGAAGCCTGTGTATGCTCTGTTGCCAAGCCGCGAGGGCTTCAGACTGAGTGACAGAGGCCAGTGGGCTGATGGGGCCCCACCAGGCCAAGGATTCTGTGTCTCCACTCTGTCGCTTTTACTTTCTGCTTTTCTTGATAGGAGGAGAGCGGTTTCTGCAAAGTGGTGACTTCCCAGGTCCCCCATGCTGCTCCCTGAGGCCAGGGTGAAGTGAAGTTGATTGGGCAGGGCGTGTCCTGTGGCTAGACAGTCCATGTGCATGGTGGGGGCATGAGTAGTTGCAACCCTGGGTCCCTGGAGGAGTGGGAATTTCCTGCTGCCCACATCAGGACAGCGAGTCAGACCTGTGTTGTTAGCTTTGTGTCACTATGACCGAATCCCTGAGAACAACTTCAAGGAGAAGGGATTTTCTTTGGCTCAGGGCTCAAGGAATAGTCCATGGTCTGCAGGCTCCATGGCTCCGGTGTGTGGAGAGCAGAGTGTTGTGGCAGAGGGTGCACTGAGGAAAGCTCTCATCACAGTGGCCAGGATGCAGGAAGAGGGGCCGGGAGAAGGCTGTCTGCGCCCCCTCCCTTCATCCCGCTGCATCTCCTGGTTTCCATCACCTCCCACGATGCCATCAGATCACGCCGTCCCAGGAATCAGCCCACTGTGGTGTCAGAGCACTCCAGAGCCAGTTGCCTCTGCAGAGCCCATGCCAGCAACCTAGCCATTCCCACATGGCCTTGGGGTGCTTTAGAGCCAAAGTGGAACAGGATAGATGTCACCCTCCCTTCACTGGCCTCTCCGGTCCCCTCCTGGCCCATTAGTCCTTGCCCTAGAAAAAGTCCCAGCTCCTGCCATGACCTCATGGTCACACTCTGCCCAAAGTACCAGGCCAGGAAATGCTCTCAGGCGGGCACCTGCCCTGTGCCATGCACATGAGATGCCTCCCTGCCAGGGCTGTGACAGCTGGTGGGGGCCAGTGGACAGTACCACAGCCCTTGACTTCCTGTCCTTCAGTACTCAGGGCTCAGGAAATCAGGGTCCCACACAGGGGTGCTGCCAAGAGGGTATGGGGAGCGACCTTGGTGAGTGCATGACCACTGTGCCCACACAGTCTCACAGTGTCCCCACAGGTCACTCAGCCAGCCTGCTGCCCTTTCCCATAGTGCCGTGGAACCTCTACCGGGGCCTGGGCCACTGCCAGCCCACCTGTCTCTGCTACCCACATCCTGGGGATGTATTGTGGACACCTGGGGGTGTGGCACACCCGGGGGTGCGGGCTCTTCATGCCCAGAGATAGTGCTGCCACCTGCTCCTTCCTGTTCCAAGGTACAGCCAGGCCTCTGGGAGTGGACACTTGGCAGGAGGCCCTGCTCTGAACTGCCTGGTCCTCAGAAGTGACCAGAAGCAGCGTGGGAGCTGAGGGCCTTGCGTGGGGGACTGACCCAAACATAGACATCACCTGGATGGCCAGATGGATGAGCCACAGGCGTGGGTGTGGTCTGTGACAAGCTCAGGCCCCGGACAAAAGGCCACCTGCAGTCTGACACTGTTCTCGGGCCAGGTGCACCACGGCAGACCTACGCGGTGGAGAGTGGTGAATGGCGGCCAGCACCTTGGGGAGAGTGGGTGGCGGCTCCCTGTGCGGGCCTTGAGGGGCTGTAGACGTTGGGGTAGCCACCCGCAGCGATGCTTCCTCTCTCTGTGCACTGTGAAACCCACGAGTGTGCCAGCACTGTGCGAGTCCAGGCGGACCCCAGCTGGATGCCCCAGCTGCTCAAAGGGCTGCTCTCTCAGAGGAGGGGCAGGGCCTGGGCGTGGCCATGTGAAGCCTAAAATAATTCCAGGCACTGAAACTCTGGGGAGAGGCTGAGGCAGCAAGACCGGATGGGGAACTGTGCGTGGGAAGAAAAGAGAAGTTTCCCAGGTCATGGTGGAGCCCCAGGGTAGTGGTGGAGGCGAAGGCACGGGGCCTCAGGGCCCTAGTGCCGGGCCTGGTCCCTTGTACGAGGACGTAATTGAGTTCACAGCCCGGCCTCTGTGTAAGCCTCCAGCTCCCTTAAGAATGGCCACTCTCAGCCTTTCCCTCTCCCTTCCTCTTTCTTCCTGCCTGGAGGCAGAGCTAGGAAACCCAAGCAAGAGTCTGGTGGGGCAGAAAGTGTGCGGGCCTGGCCCGAGGTCAGGGCTGCCTGCTGGACTTGCTAGGTGTTTGCTAGGTGCAGTTTGCTACCTCCTGTCTGCCCCCCTGGCTTCCTTGTTTGCAGCTAAGCACAGTCCTGCTGGAATCTGGGCTCGAATCCTGCCTGGGCAGAGTCGCCAGGCTCAGAAAATGCAGATGTAGTGTACTTAGTGCAATTTGAATTTCAGGTCAACAGTAAATAATTTTAATTTAAGCATGAGCTGGGCAACATGGAGAGAAAAATGGACACGAAAAATACTTGTTTTTCTGGAATTTGACTTTAACAGTGGTGGTACCCACAATGAGGGAGCAGAACCAGACAGGGATGGGACGCGGCCGGCTTCTGGGGCCCTTGCTTTGGTCTCGGCCTGGCTGGCAGGTCTGCCTCTCCCCTCCTTTCCTGTCTCTCTTCCTTCCTTCCTTTTTCTCTCTCCCTCTCTCCTTTCTCTCCCTCTCTTTCTTTCTTTCTATCACTGGGGGTTAAATCCAGGGTCTTTACACTGAGTTACATCTCCAGCCCTTTTAAATGTTCACATAGAGTCTTGCTAAGTTGTTAAGTACTCAGGCTGGACTTGAACATTCTGATTCTCTTGCCTCAGCCTCCCAGAGTACTGGATGACAGGTGGGCACCACAGTGCCTAACTGGCTTTTTCAGCTGCTTCCCGAAGCCTGCGGAGACAGCCCCAAGTCTCATGAGACTCGGTGCCTAGGATAGGAGCCCACAGACAGGAGACCTGCAGAGAGAGTGGCAGCGCCCCCCCAGCACCGCCTGCAGCTGTGACGTTAACTTGAGTGCACGCCTATGATGTTTGGCAGAAGTCTTAGTCCAGGAGCGGCCAGGTGGGGCCAGTCCCACGTTGCAGCAACAACCCCTGGGCCTGGCATGAAGGTGAGTGCCACCCCCACGCTAGGTTGCATTCACAAAGGCTCTGGGACACTTGTTCAACATAAAGTGCTGCACTGGGTGAGCCACGCTGGCCACAACCAGGAGAGGCCCTGGCTCCACAGCCGATACTGCATTCCTCCCATGGCCTCTGCTCTCCAGGCTGGGTGTGGCCACGCACAGCTCTCAGTCCTGTGCCACTGCCTGGGTGCTCAGGGGGAGCCTGAGCCTACACCCCTAAGACTTCCATGGACAGGATGTGTGTGCGGGGGAGGCCATGGGCAGAGAAGCCACCTTGGGCAGGACACTGTGGGCAAGGCACTGCGGGCAGGACCTAGAGGGCAGAAGGCCGCAGGGCAAATCTGGAGGCCAGGAGGAAGTGACACAGGTGGCTTGAGAGGTAACAGCCAGCAGAGGGTGTGGCGGGTGGCTCGCAGTGAGGCCTGGCCGGGCCTCCAGCCCACAGCTTGGGGGCAGCTTTTATGCCACTGAGCCACATCCCCAGCCCCAGGCTTTGTTTTTTAATGAAAGTTAAGATAGTCTTTCTTCATGGAAAACAGAACATGAAATTTACCATTTTAACCACCGAGGACACTTGGACGCTGTGTGACCGTCACCGGCACAGGGTTCTGTGCATTTTCTGTCCCTGTGGTTTTCTCTTTTCTGCGTTTTCATGTTGATGTGGCCCCGTGGTCCATGCCTGGTTCCCATGCTCAGTTTGGTGTTCAGGCGTCCAGCACTCAGGGACTCCCAGGTGCCGGCACCCCCTGATGCTTGCAGCTGTTTCTGGAGCACCTCCCATGCACTGGCAGTGAGGTGGCTGGGCAGACCCTCACCCAATGGCCATCCTGGGTGCCCCTGGCCACCTCACAGGGCCAGAGTGGCTGCAGAGCTTACACACGCAGAAGAGGATGAAAGCAGGAGTGCTGCAGGAGAGCCTGGCCAGGCCCCACAGGCGGAGGCTCCCCACCACCCCATGCCTCTGTCCCATCTACAACATGGGACCCTTCCGCATGGAGGGCCATGGGCTGCTGTGTGCAAAGATAGGAGGGGTTCTGCCTTCCAGTGAAGATGCTGAGAGAATGTTCCAGGCCTAGCCCTGCCCCTGTACCCCTGGGCTCCTGAACAAGACAGCATGGAGGAATCCACAGTGAGGCCTGTTTCTGGATTGTCCATCCACCCATCCATCCACCATCCACCACCCATCCACCATCCACCCATCCACCATCCACCCATCCACCATCCACCATCCATTATCATCCATGATCCATCTACCACCCAGTCATCCACCATCCAGCCGTTTATCAACCATTCATCATGCAACTGTCCATCTACCATCCATCTATCCTCCATCCACCCTCCATCCATCCACCCATCCATCCAACCATCTATCCATGACTCGTCCATCCACAATCTGTCCACCCATCCATCCATCCACCATCTGTTCATCCACCATCCATCCACGTCCACCATTCATCCATCCACCATCCATCCATCCATCTATCCATGACCAGCCTACCATTCACCCACCATCCATTCATCCATTCACATACCACTGATCGATCCATTTCTATCAGACTGGAATTCCAGGTGACACAATCGGGCATTGACCAGCAGATTTGTTTGTGTTGACAACTGATGCATCTTGGTGGGATCTTTTGGGGCCAGCTCTGCTGCTATTTTCAGGAACACTTCCTTAGTTCTTGTGAGTCAGATCTCCAGCTTGGAGGTTTCCATCCAAAATGAGCTGAGCATGAGCAAGATGTGCGCTATGCTGGGAAGCAGCATTTCAACTCTAAAAGCAGCGTCACCTGGGTCCTGTGTCGTGGGTTTGTAGGACACCCAGTGTGGGCCACATCCCCTACAAGGTGTGTGCTCCCTGGTCCCAGTGTGCCTGTGGGCACCCTGACTCCATCCTCAGAATGAGTGCTGTGGGTATGAGGCACAGTGAGTTGTCACTTTTGAAAACTCTAGGGCCACTGGGCCATCATGACCCACCCAGGAAGCAGCTGCCCATCTGTATGCAATGGAGCTGGTGGCCCTCACGGGAGGGGGTTTGCACTGAGGGAAGGTTGGGGGTCCTGGGGAGCAGGCAAGCAACAGCGTTACAAGTACCACAGGGCCCTGGCTCCTCAAGATAGGGAGGCAGCATGTGGTGGGGGCGGCCCCAGCTGCTGTGGAGATGGCACAGAATTCCCCTCAGCCGCCCCCTGCCTCGCTCTCCCTGTGCAGGCGCTCAGGCGATCCCCACAGGCCTGCGTACGGCAGTGGACTTCCCCAGGGCCAAAGAGGCCCAAGCGGCCCAAGCTCAGTGGCCTGAGGGGCTGCAGGACTTTCCACACCCAGGCTCCTGAGTCAGCCCTCAGCCCAGGAACAGACTGCACAGGGCTATTGCATGCTGGGCTTGGGGCTGGGGTTGGGGCTGGGGCAGGTGAGCCCTGGCCATGCAGCATAACCCTTGCCACTGGGGACCACAAACCACACTCAGGCGGAGCTACACCCAGCCCGGGGCCCTCTGTGCCCTGCAGTGGAACCCACAGAGACGCCAGCACTCTTACCCATGCAGGCCCCTCAGGAGTGGCAGCGTGGTGCTGGACCTGTGGGCTGTCCGAAGGCCTTTCTGGGGTGAGAGGAGACGCCTGGCACCTCACACCTGCCTGGCCTCAGCTCTTGGGGCCTCATGGATGAAGATAATAGCCTGTGCCCTGTGCCTGCTGGCAGGACTAACCTCACCTTCCCTTAAGGGGTCAAGCCCTTCGTCCTCCAAGGCCAGCATGTGGATCTGGCGTGCACACTTGTCCAGTGCTTTGGAGAAAGCCATGTGGCACAAAGGTACAGGAAGGAACTGGCAAGGCACATTGTTCCTGACAAGGGGCTGAGGTCAGTGCTGGATGCACAGTGTGCCCACCCCAGGTCCACACGGTCCCCATCAGGGCCAGTGGAGAGCTGTGGAATTCACGGAGAAAAAAAATTTTATGTAACAGTTTAAAACTAAATAATATTTTAAAAAAAGCAACTAAGTAACAGCTGGGCTTGGTGGCACACATCTGTAACCCCAGCACTTGAGAGGCTGAGGCAAGAGGATTGCTGTGAGTTCAAGCCCAGCTTGGGGTGTATGGGGAGACTCTATCTCAAAAAAACAAAAAACAACTACCATTTTCCTTCACATTCAGTGTAGAACTGACAATGCTCACATCCTTGCTTCTGCATAAAGACTGAAAGTGGCCCGTTCAGCTGCCATCAGGGCTGCTGGACCTGGCACCGCTGAGCTTGGCCCTGGCCACACTTGGGGCAGGGCCCCTAAGGGAAGCCTGTAAGGTGAGGACCCATGGGGCAGCTGCATTCAGGTCTCCAGCTGCCTGGGGGTTGGGGGACACCTGGCCCTTTCGGTTTCCGACAGGAAGCTGTCTCTGCAGCCCCCCCCAAGATCTTACGACTGCTCCATCTGCTTAGGGTGCAGCCCCAGCCGGATGCCCCACCCCTGTGGGGATGACCCCACCCCTGGGCCCAGAGACTTGGCCCTGGAGCAACCCCTGGGGTGCGCAGTTGCCCGAGCAGGATCTACTTGAGTTTTCTGCCTCTGCTGCCAATTCTGGACCATGGGGCCCTGACCCTGGACCTAGTGGTGCTGAGGGAGCTCCACCTGCTGTGTGTCTGTCTGTCTGTCTGTCTGGGGCTGGAGACACCAAGGCAGGCTTGAGGAAGAGGGGCCTGGGAAATCAGCGGGAAGAGGGCTTGGAGTCCGCACAGCACTGGCGCCAGAAAGGAGACAGCAGTGTCCTGTAGGAGGCAAGGCCCAGACCCCAGTGCCGTGGGACAGTAGTGCCCCAGCGAGTGGTTGAAACTTAGACTCCCTGAAGGACCCAGAGCAAGAAGCCCTGGGTGGCTCTAGGCCGGGTGCAGCACTGCCAGCCCAGGAGCCTGTGGTGAGGGCCCGCAGGGCGTGGGGCTGAGGCTCGGGGCTCAGCACCGCCTGCCTGCTCTGCCAGCCCCTGGGACAGGGGCTTTCCACACACTCAGAACGTGCCCAGCTGAGAGCAAGGAGGAAGCGCTGAGCCCACAGGCCGGCATATTCCCGGTTCCTTCTAGCGGCCCCTTGGCAGCCAAGTGAGGGCTGGGCACAGGGCCAGCATGACCTCTCCTCACCCAGCCCACCTGCCTCTCCAGGGGCCTCGCAGCCTCCAGATTCAGACAGGGAACAGGGGATAGAGGCCCGGCGCATTACCCCTGTGTAGCAAGACGCCCCTCTTCAGCCTGGCCTGGGGCATGAGGGCACAGGCCACATCATTTGGCTGCCAGGCCTCGAGGGGCTACACTTGGCTGGGCCCCAGGGAGGCTGTTTTCTAGCTACAGCCTGCCGTTGCCCCGAGTTCACTGTGCCCCATGGGGCCCCTGCCTCTGAGGGACAGCAGCCTCCACAGGTGGCAGCCACAGGTGGTGGCCTGTTCAGGAATGCTGAGTGTGCATAGTCGGCACAAAGAAAAACCAAAGAGACCAGCAGTGGACAGAAGCCTGGGTGGAGGCCACCCTTTGGGAGAGGCCCAGAGTGACAGGTTCTCTGTGCATAGGGGCTGTGCCAGCATGGGACTTATTATAGGCATTGGCAGAACATCAGGACGTGGTGATCCAGGTGTCAGCTATGGGCAGTCAGGTGGCACCATCAGGGGTTTCCTTGGTGGCGTAGTCCAGCTGGGTCCGGCTGCCTGCTGGACTTGGCCTCCCTTGGGAGGCAGAGGCAGGGGCTTCCTCCCTTGGGACTCAGCCTTAGCCCCTCTTCCCTGCTTAGAGGCGATAGGCCAGGTGGACAGGCCCTGGCCTCCCTGAGGCAGCCTTCCCTGAGCGGGCAGCAATGCCTTCGAGGGTTATAGGAAGACACCACCCCAAGATGGTGCCACCTGCCTTACCCCTGGCTCAGTCTGAGCTCCTGGGGAAACAGGCATGGTTCACCAGAGGACTTGAGGCCTTGGCTGGCATCACCCTTGGAGGCCTGAGCAGACATGGGGAGAAGGTTCCCTGGAGGGGGCAGCGCATGCAAAGGGGAGTAGGAGGAGGAAGGCAAGGAGGGGACAGTGTCAGCTGGGGGCCTTGGGCTCTGCGCCCTGGGGAAGGCCCCTGGGAGAGTCCTGCGGCCCCACCCTAAGCAGGTGGCTGTGTGTTTGGGGCCTGGTGGATTTCATCCCCTCCCTCCAGCCCCTGTGCCCCACAGACGACGGCTCCAATACTGGACAAGAGCGCAGGCCAGGTCTGTGCTTCCTGCCAGGTGACCACGTCAAGTGCACTCGCCGGAAGTGAAAGTGCAGAGGCCAGAGCCCCGGCCAGGGTACCGATGTGCTGAGAAGTGAAAGTCGCCCCGGCCTGGACACCTGCGGGTCCCCCCGCCCCCGCCCTCTGGGACCACTTCCTCCCAAGAGCGGGTGCCTGTGCTGGGCTTCAGCTGCCTGCACTGTGACTGCCACCCCAGGGACATTGTGAGAAGGTGCTGGCTGAGGGGACAGCCCAGGGGTGGTGGAGGGGCACCCTGTCTGGTCTCTGCCCTGCTGCCTCATCGTGCCTTGGCCCCATCCTCAGGCTGGGTCTCCCAGCCCTGAAGACAGGCCTGGGCCTTTGATGGTCAGAACACACAGAACCCCTGGCATTTTGGGACCTCAGTGTCTCCATGCAAGCTGCAGGGACAGCTGGCTCTCGGGAAGTGGCATGCCCTGTGCCTCTTGCCCTGACACTGGGCGCATAAACTACCTGACCAAGAGGGCCTAGTATCCATGGTCAGCCTGAAGGTGGACAGCAAAGGCCAGCAAAGACAGGGTAAAAATACAGTGGTCAGAGGTTGCTGTGTGCCCCTCTCCTTGAGAGTTGTGACCTTGGTGTCCCCTCATTCTCAGAGCTTGGAGCTCCCTGCCAGAGAGATCCCAGCCCCTCCCTGAAGCAGCCTGTCCACATGGTGCCACGTGTGTATTGTCTGCAGCTGCTCTTAGCCCCTGCCACAGTGCCAGGGGACCAATGGCAGCAGAAGGGACAGGGCTAGGGCCACACTGGCCCACCCTGCCCAGGACCAGTTCCACATGGAAAGTGGCACAGGGAGACTGGGGAGAGAGGAAGTGACAGAAGGACAGGAGTGATGCAGTCAGTCAGGACACCTGAAGATACCAGGGCCTGGGGCGTGGGAAGGAACTCGGCCCCGATGCCTGGTCGATCATCTGTGGCCTCCAGCACAGTGACACAACACATTTCTGTGTCCCAAGTCCATGGGTGGAGGGGATGGAGGAGGAGAAGTTGGAGGAGCAGGAGATGGAGGAGGCGGAGGTGAAGGAGGAGGAGATGGAGGAGATGAATGAGGGGGAAAAGGTAGAAGACACAGCCATGATTAAGGGGAAACTTGCTGCCTGCATCCCAATTTCCTCCCTAAAGTGACACCAGTAGGCCACGCTCTCCTGTGAGTCCTTTGTAAATTTGCATCCCTGGTGCCCTCCGCCCTGTTCCTGGGCAGGCTGGTCACGGTTCTGCCTCAGGCCCCAGCACCACCACACAGCTCTTTCTATACACAGTGGATGCCTAGTGAATGAGGGCCACAGACACTCTAGAGCCTGCTGCCCCCAGCTCAGCGAAAGACTGCACCCCTGATGGACTGCTGCACCCCGTGCCCTGACCCCTTGAGGGGTTTCCACTTTGCAACACGCCCCCCCCAAGCCGGATGCACAGTGATCACCACAGGGCGCCCCTGTGCCAGTGCCAGGGAGGAGACACTACACCACAGCTCAAGGGAGTTAGAGCCAATCAACCTGCTTCCTGCGCGGATTTCCTGGGACTTGTGGGCTGAGACCCACAGCCTGTCCTGGGCCAGAAACCCGGCAGGTCTGCTGTGTGACACACTCCACGCTGCCCCTGGTGGTGCTTCCTTCCATGACATTTGTCCTGCACAGGTCCTGGGGGTCCTAAAGTGACCCTGGGGACATGAGTGCCTCCCGCCTGGCAGACCATGACTGTGACCCGCACAGCGGGCTCCATGGCTACTTGCTGGCCCTGCCCTCTGTGGGCACAGTGCCCTTCCAAGCACACACCTCTGTCCACACCTCTGGAAGCCACCACTCCTGACTTCCTGCTGCAGGGAGCCATACCTCCAGAGCAGGAGGGCCTTACACTTGAGGAAACTGAGACCCAGCAGAGGGGAACTGGCCCAAAGTGTGCAGCCATGGGCCATGGGGAGAAGCCCGTTGGGCCCTGTACCCTGCACCTGAGCCCAGGCAGCCCCTGCTGGCTGCCAAGCTCTATGTGGGGAGTGGCCCCTCCATAGGGAATGCCCCGTGCCCCCAATTGCACTGACCATGCAAAGGAGCACTGAGGGACAAGGGCCTGCAGCTCCAGAAGGAAGGCCACATGGCTGGCGCCAGAGCAGAGCCACCCACCTGCCCTAGAGCCCCAGGGCCTGGGCTGCACCTGCCTGGCTGAGTATCAGGGGAAGGAGGAGAAAGAGCCAGCTGTACCCTCTTAGGGTGAAGGTGCCCACCTGGGCCAGCCCCTCTCCCCTGGCCTCAGTTTCCTCTCCTGGCCTGTCAAAAGGCTCCGTGTGCCCCAGTCCCCATGGGAGAGACGTGGCCCCTGCTGCTGGATGGGGCTGGTACTCTGCCTTTGGGTGGGGCCGGACGCAGGTTGGCACCTGCCAGGCTCACCCGGCCACCTGCCCCAGCTGTGCAGCACCATTGTGTTGATGTTTGAGGTGGGGCGGCAGGGCCACGCTGTCAGCAGAGCCAGGCAGGTGGTGGCCTGGAGAATCCACCCTCCCACCACCTGTTCCCATGGCCTCAGCCTTCTCAGCCTAGCCAGCCTCTTACCTGGGTTGCCCTTCCTGGGGCCCTGGAGCGTGGATGTGAGGGTCGAGTTCTCCAGTGTGGAGGGTGTCTCTGACATGGGCCTTGGAAGGGCCAGGGACTGAGTCCTGCAGCCAGCAGCCCTCGGGAGTCGGCCCTGAGCCCAGCGTCTGTAGGGACCAGCAGGCAAGGCCTATGGGTGAGCCGGGGCCCACACCTCTGTGCCCAGGAAGCTCAGCCTCGTCTGGTCCCTGCTGGCCCAGGCCTCGGCTCAGGTCAGACAGGCGGGCGACCGCAGGGGCTCATGTGATGGGGGCGAGCTCGCGACAGGCCGAGCGCGAGGCAACCAGCTGTGTCACCATGATAACGTGGGGCCGCGCAGCTGCACCCTCCACCTCCCTGCAGGAACCATCTGGGCCCTGCCCGCCGCCTCCCCCACGGCCATTCCGGTCTGACTTTCCAACAACTTCCTTTCCCTCCGGCTGGCTGCCCTGGCTGCCTAAGCCTGCAGGTGTCAGGGGTATCTTTGTGACCCGGGGCCATGCCCATCCTGCCAGGGCTTCCGGAGTCACGCCTGGCTTCCTGGGCCTGTGGGGGTCTACATGTGCCCCCTTGGGTGCCCCAAGGTGCTTAGCCCAGCTTTTCCTGTGCCCCCCATAGCCGTTGGTGCAGTGAGTAGTGCCTCCGGAGCAGGGCTGGGTGAACCCTAGGCCCCTGTCCAGCCTCCGACGCTGTCGGCCCACAGTTCTGTGCACAGAGCCATCTGCCTGGCTGTACTGGGCCAGGGCCCAGGTCTCTGTAGGCAGGGCACCTGAGACAGGAGCTGGCGGGGACCACATGGACAGAGGGGCAGTGTGTGCCAGCATCAGTGGGAAAAGCCACTTCCTATGGGGCTGTGACAACTGTCAGAGACTGACTGCACAGAAAGGACCCCAGCTGTCGGGCTGCGGCAGGGTGCTATCCAGGCCCTGGAGACACCATCCCCGCTAAGGCTCCATGGGGTCAGTAGGCCCAGGAATGCAGGGTGTCTGCTGTTTTGATTGGATTGGCTTTGCAGGCCATCAGAGCTGGTGCAGCTGGTGCTTATCCCCAAGTCCCAGGTCTCCCAGAGCCCCTATCGTATTGTGGGTGTCTGGTATGGCAGTGGACACAGGTATGTCACAGCTTGGAGTGAGATGAGTGTCCTGGAGGAGACTCCTTGGTGCCAGCCTCCTCAGCCCCCTACCTTACGTGCTTGTGACTGGGCAGCAGCCAGCAACATCACCGCATAGCCCATGCCCCATGAGGGTGCAGCCGGCCCAGCCCGTGTCCCCGGGCCCTGCCTGTTTCTGGCGGTGACAATGAGGTGCCTGGCATGTGGCCTGTGACTGAGATGCAGAGCCTGGCTATGGCTGGCACGCTCTCCTCTGTTACCCTCCGCCCTGCGGGAGTCTTGGGTGGGGACACAGGGGTTGAGGCCAGGGCTGAGGCACAGGCCGGGGTGGGGCGGGTGTTCCCCTGCGTGTGGCCCCCAGGGAAGCCTCCACTTTTGCCTTGGCCCTGAGCCCCCTCACCCGCCCTCTGGCCGCTTCCAGCAGCCGGGCAGAAAGTCGCCTGCTGGTGGGGCTGCCTGCACCTGGTTGCTCCCCACTCCCCACACCCCGCCAGGCAGTTGGGGCTGCGGGAAGCAGACGTTGGCTGTGGCTTTCTGAGCAGGGCAGCCCAGGAGATAAGGAGCCAAGCGGAAGTGGCTGCAGGGCAAGAGGGACCACAGCCCGTGGGTCCACCTTGTCTGCTGCCAACCCAGCGTCCCACCCTCTTCCTCCTTCAGCCCCCACATGTGCCCATGGGGCCAGTGTGGGGTTCATGGGGCCCAGGACAGCCCTTCCTGCCCTCCGGGAATGCAGGATGGCACCTTGTGGAGCCTCGCTGGGCAGGGCTTTGGGTGGGGAAGAGGAGTGTGACCCTGGGAGCAGGATGCTAGGCCAGGCCTCCGAGGTGGGCACACTCCAGGCCGGGGAAACTGCAGGGGGCAGAGGACAGAGGAGGGAATGGGCAGTGGGAAGTGGACTTGCAGTGGGGTGGAGGTGTCTCCTAGCTGCACATGGGTCTCCATCTGCTGGGCAAATGGACGGATGGATAAATGGGTGGATGAAGTAGTTAAGGGTGCGTGAAAAAATTAAAAGCAGATGAGTGAAAGAAGGATGGATGGACAGATGCATGACTATGAATGATGAACCAAGAGATACATTAACGGACAGATCAATGTATGAAGAATGAATGGATGGATGAGGGGAGAGACGGGTGAGCAAGTGACAGATGTGTGGATGGACAGATGGATACGGGCAGGACAGGCGGATGTAGGAAGGACAAGTGGATGCGGGAAGGCCGGACGGTGGCTCAGCTGGTGAACACGCGCTTCCAGGCACGCGCCGCGTCTGATCATCTTGCAAAGGAAGGAGGAAGCTGCTGGAGCGAGGTCCCCAGGTGCAGAGCCGAGGAGGGGCAGGCACAGATGGCCCCAGACGGACTGGGCTGGCAGCTGCACAGTCCCTGCCGCCTGTCCTGTCCCATCCTGTCCTGTCCCTGAGGAGGCCAGCTGAGGGTGGCGAAGGAGAGGAAGTGCACCGGCCCTGTCACGCAGGAGGGGCTGGCTGGGCGCTACCCCAGGCCTGGCTCGGCAGGGCTGTGCGAGCTCAGCGGGGGTAACTCTCTGCACCTTCCCATTCAGAGAGTGAGCGGGCCTGCTTTCTGGGGTCCCCAGGCCAGAGCACAGGCTAGACCCAAGACCTGGAGAAGGCTTTGCCTGGGGGCTCTTTGCCTTCATGGCTCACAGACCCTTTGGGCTATGGTGGCTCTATGGCCTCTTCCCCAAGTGACACTTTCATGTCGACTTTTTTGTGGTGCAGGGGTGGAGCCTAGGACCTCATTCAAACTGGACAAGGGCTCTACAGTGGGCAACACCCCACCCAGCCCTCTTGATTTCTTATTTTGTGACAGGGTCTTAGTACATTGTCCAGGCTGGGCTTGATCTTGCAATCCTCCTGCCTCACCTTCCTGAATACCTGACACTACAGACGTCCAGGTGTCAGATGCCTGTCCTGACACTGGGAGACTCAACTCCTTCCTTAGCCATGTGGAAAGCAGGGTAGGACCACACTGTGATGTCAGCCTGAATCACATCAGGATAGGAACATCGGGCTGGAACCTAGACACCTGATGTCTCGTGACCTGAGTGATGGTTCTGTGGGTGCCAGGGTGCTGCGTGCATGAACCCTGCAGTGGCACTGTCTGTGGTTAAAGGAAGGAGGCTCAGATGCCTGTGCCATACCATGCCCTGTTGCTGCCCCCTGCCCCACTGGCCCTGAGCAGAGGCCGCTGTCATCATCTTTGCTGGGTGCCCTCGGGTGGGTGAGGAGGCCTCCCCGGTCAGGGCCACATGGCAGAGTGGGGACTGGAAGCTGTGTGCTCTGACCTGGTGCCAGCAGGTGAGCCAGGAGGAAGGCACCACTATCCCTGGGCCCTGCAGCTGCCTTGCTCTACCCACCACCTGCCAGGCAGGCGGATGCCAGAGGGTTCTTCCTAAATAGGGCCCCGTGCGTTTGCCTGGGGAGATGGCCTGCTGGGGCTGGACCCTGGGCCTTTCCAACCCTGCACACACCTCCTCAGAGCCTATAAGGAGGGGCCTCCCCTGCCCAGGTCCAGCACCTGGGGCAGCTGTTGCCATGGGATGGTTTCCCTGGACCAGTGGGAGGGCAGCTTGAGGCAGCCTTCTTGGTCTTGGCTACATCTGAGGCTGTGCACCCAAGGCTGCTGGGCAGGATCCCTCAGGTGGGGCCAGGGGACAGAGCCCTCGGCCTGTGGGACCCGGGTCCTGGCAGACAGCCTGCAGCCCTGCAGTGCTGGGCTCAGCAATGCTGTGCGGGACTGGGGCTGAGGTCCGGGCCAGGCCATGGCAGAGCTCCTGGCCTCTGCCCCTCCACAGGACCCCAGAGGTGTCCCCCTCCTGTGACTTGGGGCTGGGGGCCTGGCCTGTGGGCGCCTCTACCTGGCACTGCCCACCAGCTGGCACAGGTGGGTGCTCCCCAGTTTCTTTCTGACTCAGGGCCGGGGCTGAGGTATGCATGCCTGGCCCAGCCCTGATTTCACTTCCTGTGGCTGGGGTGGAAGCTCTGTGGCAGGTGCAGGAGGGGACCTTCCTTGAGCATAGATCCGCTCCTCTGAGCTTTCCTCCCCCACCCACCCCTCCTGGCGTCAAAGGGGAAGAGGCTGGTGTGACCACCACGTGGTCCAGAGCCTTCTGGAATGTTCTACCCACTCAGCCCAGATCCTGGGTGCTAGGCAGATGCAGTCCCTCAGCATCACTGACCCAAGGATAGCAGTGCCTGCTGCATATGCACTGGCCCAGGCCGCGGTGGAGCTGCCCCTTTACCCCTCCATAGCACCTGGCCAGAGGGACAAGGATGCCAGCACCGTGGGCCTGCCCTGCCCCAAACCCTGCTGCTGCCACCAGCATCTTCCCTTCCCCTTGGGAGCACTAGTGCTGGTCACTAAGCTGTCCTTAAAGTGACCTTGGACTTGGGTTGGAAGAGTGCACATCGTGTCCAAAGCAAGAAATATTGCATTTGCCTCGCTTCAAAAACTGTGTTTCCACGACAATGTCTGTGAATGCCCACAAGTCCCACAGACTCATGCCAACCCTGCCGCACACTGTGGGGGACCCCGACCATAAATGTCATACAGGGCTGCCCGGCCTGTGGCCCTGGACTCGGAGCACAGCCCAACTGCTGGCTCCACCCCCTGGCAGCACCAGCAAGAGGTTTTGGGTGCACCAGCTGTCCCTGTGTCCCTGTTCCTGTGTCCCTGTATCCCTGTGTCCCTGTCCCTGTCTCTGAGTTCCTGTGATCCTGTGTCCCTGTCCCTGTGTCCCGGAGCCCTCTAACCCCAACACTCCTGTGGGGCTCTGACTCACCCGTGGGTCTGACACACCTGTGGTGTCTGACACACCTTCTCTGTCCCCCCAGGGCCCTGGGCCCCTCCGGTCCACCTCGTTCCACCCAAATCTGGGCTTAGAAGGTGGGGTGCAGGCATGAGGTGTCCAGGGACCTGGGAGCTTGTGGGGATCTTGCAGGGGCAACTCTGCAGCTGAGGCAGGTGGTGGAGACTTCTCCCCTCACCGGTCGGGCCCCTCAACTGTGGTGGCATTCCTCGGGGCTGCCTGGCTGGCTCTGCCCCACACCCCGGGCACTGAGGCCTGGGCCAGCCCCGGTGGGGGTAAAAGGGTGCGGGCAGGTGAGTGTGGTGCTCCTGGGATGCGGCCTCCTGTGCCCCTCCCGCCTACACCCTTGAGAGGTAGACTGCATTTTCTAGTGTTTCTAGCGGCCTAGTCAGGCAGCATCCAGCCTTTCTGGCTTCTGAATCCCTTTGTGGCCGTCTGTGTTGTCTTCCTAGATAGGTGTCTGCAAAGGCACACCATGGCCCTCACCCTCTGGATGCAGGCGGCTTGGGACCTGCTGCCTGAGGGGTTTCCTGTCCCAGCAGACACAGACGCTGTCCTGGGTTGCGCTTTGGGGGAGGGGTTGCTGGGCAGTGGGGCTGGAAGGCGCAGCCCCTGGCCTTGGGACTGTGAGTAGCATCCCTGACCTTTGCCCCACCCTCCACTGGTCTTTGTTTTCCCAGACCCCGCTCCTCATCTGGGATCCAGAACCTGGCCCTGCCCTCCTGGGGCATCTGTTCCACCTGGGCCTCCTCGTCTAAGCCCTGAGCATTTCCTGCCTAGCAGGTGCTGGACTCCACCACGGCTGCCCAGCCAGTCCTTGAGTCTGAGCAGCAGTGCTGCACACCGTCCTTCTGGGATCCGTCCGTCCTGACAGCCAGAGTGGAGTCCCTGAGTGTGGGTGGCTGAATCTGATGATGGTCGAGAGGGAGAAGGTACCATGCGCCCCGCACTGGCAGGCCAGGCACTGGGCTCCTGGGGGGTTGCAGGAGACCAGGCTGGCCAGCTTGGCTTCTTCTGTGCCCAGCTGCCTCCCTGTGTTCAAAGCCCCTTGTGCCCAAAGCCCCCTGTGCCCCAGCCCTCTACCTGAGGACACCGAGGATGGGGGAGGCTGAGGCAGGAGCCTCTCTGGCCTCTACCAGAAGTCGCGGCTGCACCTGATGCCAGGCTGGGCTTCGAGCTGTGCATGGGCCTATTTGTGTGGTCTGTGTATGCACGAGTATGTGAATTATCATTGTTTTGAGCCCTGGACTTGGCGCCTAGTGACAGCAGCTATGGGGGCAGTGGCGGGCACCACTGTCTCCATTTGTGGGAAGCTGGAGACCAGCAAACTGTGTGACCTCCTCTGCATGCCTCGGGCTCCAGCCAGGTCTACCTCCTGCTAACTCCCACCATGCAGGCTGGGCCACAGGAGCTGGGGCAGTCTGTGCTGCGCCCTGGCCTGAGGGAACGGTGGGGGCCAGGGCTATGCCAGGCCAGGGAGGCCCAGGGAGGGGACAGCACCTGTGCACACCTGGAGCTGACTCCGAGCTGGGAAGTGGCAGCTGTGCAAAGGCCCTGGGGTGGAAGGGCACAGGTGCTCAGGGCCTGTGGTTGGCCAGGCTCTCGGGCCTCAAGGAGCGGCTCCTGGCCACTCTGTGGCTCCCATGGTGGGGCTGGACACCAGGCTGGCTGGTGACAGGTGGCACAGGGACACAGCCAGTGTAAGTGTCCTCTACCCCACCCCTGGGGGTGGCCTGGCCACAGAGCATCATGAGAAGCTGAGCCCAGCCAATGGTGCTGGCTCTAAGCTGCCACCCTGGAGGCTGGGAGGAGGCTGTGCCCAGCTGAGCAGAACGACGCCAACTGGCTACTTGAGGCCAGAGAGCCACTGCCCACCTGTGCCCCACCCAGCTGGCCACCACGGGCCGTCCCCCGGGGACCCTCCCTTCACAGCCTCCCTGAACAGAGGGGGTGGGGCTGGGTGGCCTCTCCATGACGGCCTGGGGCTGGGGGGCGAGTGCTTGCCCTGGGAAGTGGAGCCTGGGATGGAACATGCCTGGCTTCTGTGCTTGGAGCCAGGGTGCTCTGTGAGACCCTCCCCACTGGCGCCCCTGGCCTCCCTATAGTCCTGCAGTTGGTGATCCCAGCTGGAAGCTCCTGGACTGGCCCAGCACTGGGTTCTAGGAGGGGTGCACTGGAGGGCTTGGGGGACCATGGTGCCTGCTACAGCCTTACTGGGTGGACAAAAGTAGGGGAAAGGGATGAGTGTGCAGCCGGTGACATCACAAGGGATCCTGGCCCTGTCTGGTTATGAGCTCTGCCTTGTATGGCTGCTGCTTCGTTACTGGGCTCGTTACCCCCTGATTCCAAGATGGCTGCTGTAGCTTCAGCAATCATAGCCTCTGAGCACTGCGTGGAAGGGAAAGGAGCCAGGGAGGAAGATCTTTCCCAGAAACCTCTGGTCAGATCTTCCCTTCCAGGTACTGGCTAAGGCTGTGCCTATCGTCAAGGGAAGCCAGGAAGTTTCCTCTAGTCCCTGTCTTCAGGAGGAGACGGAGGTGCTATGTGGAGCAGGCAGAGGGGCCAATGCCCAGCTGAGACCTGACCCGAGGCAGCCGCTGTCCCCATGACAGCAGGGCCCAAACCTCGGGGACCTGAGGGAGGGGCTTGCACCAGGCTGCTGTGCCTGAGGGGCCCACTCCTCCTGTCCCTGAGGTCGGGCCGTGGGTGACACACAGCACCCAGGGCGGGGCAGGGCAGACAGGGGAGCCGGACACCCTGCTGCGCGCCCGCCAAGAGGTCACCTCTGCCGGGTCCTCCTGCACGCAGCTTCCTCCACCTGCTCCCTTGCACTGGCACCCGAGCCACACTGGTACGCTCCAGCCTGGTCTGACTGAATCCAGAATACCACGAGGGCCATCTGTCAGCAACTGAAAGTGAAGAGGTGTGCGGCTGCAGAGGGGCGGCCCAGCTGCCTGGCGCTTCTCCCTTTCCAGCTACCAGGCAGGCAGAGGGCGCATGGGGCAGACCCTCTGAGAGCCCCAGTGTGGAGGCAGGAGCCCAGCACAGCACATTGCTGTCTGAGTCCATATGGCAAGCTGGACGAGGCCACCCTGGGGCTTTTGCGTGCCCCCTGCCCAGAGCCCATCCTGGCCAGCACCCCCTCCACTGAGCTGGGCTGGGAGGTTAGTGTAGCTGTGTCTAGCTCACCCTCGCTACAATAGCACCTTTCCTGGCCTTGTCTCCTGGGTAAAGAGGAAGAAGAGGCCCTGCCTCTGAGATGCAGGGACCCACCTGGCCTTGGTGGGGTGAGCGGACAGGGGAGTATGGCCCACGTACCCCTGCGCTTGGGCGGCCCAGGGCGGGGCCTCTGCGGCTGGTGGAGATTTGGGGTCCACTGCTTGCCATCCCTGGGCCTCCCCCACAATCAGGGTGCTGTGGGCCAGGCAGCAGCCCTGCTGGGGACCTCTGTCCCCTCTCTTCCTCTCCTCCTGCTCCCCCCACTGCCTCCTTGAGTGGTGCGGGAGGGAGCCCAGCCCGCCCTCTCCTGTGCTGCTGAGCTCCGTCCCGGCCCACATGCTTCTGTGTGTTTTTCTTTCTGCCTTTTTGGGGTCTGTTCTTCCATTTTACTTTAGTTTATTACAGTGATGGATGAGCACAACCCTTGCAGGGAGCTGGAGCCTGCACAGCACACATCTCAGTCCTTTCCCTCCCATCTCCACCCCTGCCTTCTACCATTTGCAGGGCTTCCTGTCTCCCTCTCCTTGCACCTGGGCAGCTGGTGTGCTAGTGCATCTTGCTGCATCCCACCCCCCTCTGTCAGCCTGCTCCCTGCTGCTCCATCAGCCCCACAGGGCAGGCTCTGGGGTTCTGGGGCATCTAGGAGCAGAGACCGTACTCCCAAGCACAAAGGCTCCCTGTACACCCCCCGCAGTGCTGCTGCCCTTAGCCAGGTGCATGGGACTCAGCAGGATTCTCACTCTGGCCTCTCCCAGCTGTTGGGATCCGTGGGAATCTCTGGTGCTCCTTGGTTTTAGCTGCAGCACCTGATCCCCGCCTCTGTCTTCACAAAGCCTTCTCCCCATGTGTGTCCCCATCCACATTCTCCCTTTGGTAAGGGAAGCAGCCGTGCTGGTTTGGGTCCACCCTGGGAACTCACCTTGCCCAGTCTGCAGTTTGCCAGTATCACAGCCAGGCCATCATGATTGGATTGCAGCACCTGACTCGGGGGCTCCATTAAGCCCTTGAAAACTAAATGCCTTGCTTTGCCCTGCTGGCCTCCGATGGAGCCTGCTATGGGGCCCTGGGAGCTTTGTCTGAGGATTGAGTTTGTGGTGGGGTGGCCCTGGCACACATTGGCCCAGCGGGATGGGTCCTCTGCTCCCCAGCCTGGCGTGGACCTCCAGTGTGGACAGAGCAGTGGTCACAGCCCCTTGGCCAGTGAAGAGGCTTCAGCCAGATCTCGGCTTCCTGGGTTTGACCAAGGAGTCCCTCATGGGCAGGTGACCCACTGGGCTCACCCCAACGCTGAGATAGCCTCGGGCCAGGATCCCCACCAGGCTAGCATTTCCTCCCAAACCCTGACCCTCACACTCCCTGCTGGGCCAGAGCGCTGAGCACGGGATGGGAGCAGCAGGCCCTGCAGGGATGGCTGAGTACGCGGCCCTCAGAGGGCACTAGATGGGCACTGTCCAGGATGTGCCCAGGCCCGGCAGTGGCCTTCTTGGCAAGAGATGATGTGCTCCCCACGCAGGGGGACCTAGTCTCACCCTCCACCCTGCTGGAGCATCTCCACATCCAGGCAACAAGTGCTTCTCCCTAGACTCCAGCTGCCACCCTGTTGGCCTTGGGTCCTGGGACACAGGCTGGGCGATGGCCCTGATGTGCAGATGGTCAGCGCAGCCCTAGGCACCACCGATGACACCACTGGCACTGCTCTGAGCCCTCCAGACGGCCAGCAGGGAACCCATTGCCTGGGGTGCAGGCTGCCCCTGAGGCCACAGTGGCACCGTGGCACAGTCATTTGGGGACAACAAGGACAGCTCATTGGCTGTGCACAATGTGGCTTTCATGGGGCCTGACTGGAGGGACCCCTCCCTGAGCATCTCTGTGGGCTGCATTCACCCATCCCTGCCCCAAGAGGAAGCAAGAAGCCCAGTGCTCAGACGCTGAGCTGACAGCAGGATTCAGAGCTGGGAACCGGCGGCAAGTCCCCAAGCAGCAGCTGGAGCAAGGGCCTGAAGGGTTTATGAGGCCCTTCTCGCTGCGCCCTCACATCAGCCACGGCCACGTGCGGGGCTCGTGTGCAGCTGGTTGCTCATGCGAGAGAGAATGGCCAACAAAGTGGACACGCACAAGGCCGGCAGCGTCCCTCGTCCGACGGGCAGCATGCCCGTGGGCTCTCCCTGCCTCTGTGCCTTTCCCACTCCTGGACTTCTGGTCAACAGACGCCCATGGCAGGTACTTCTGCTGTGGGTGCGTTACTCTGTGTCATCAGTTCACTCTGCCACCTGAACTGTCCTTGTCAGCTGCCACTGACCTCCCCTCCCCTGCATCCCCACAGAGCAGAGCACTGTGGCTCCTCCAGGTCTTTCCTGGTGCCAATGTCCTGCAGTTCTTGTGCTCTGGGCATCTCTGGGCTGATCTCGCCTCTCAGGGCCAAGCTGTGCCCACCTATAGAGGCAGAAACTTAGAAGGGATGGTGGTAGGCACCCTCCCCAGCCTCACAGGTCCTGCAGCAGGAGCCAGCCTGGGCTCCCGAGGCCACGCTGTCCCCTCTGTGGCCTCCACTCCTATCTCACTAGGCCAAGGTTCCCATCAACCCACCTCACCTCCCAGCAGCTGAGGCCCCTCAGCCCAGCCTCTGGGTCCTGTCTGCCCCAAGATCTGTGTGTCTTCCTCCTCCTCTTCCTCCTCCTCCTCCTGCCTTGAATCCCTCCCCAGCACCGAAAGGGTGCCAAGGATCCTGCGCAGCCAGTCATGTCCCCCAGGGTATAGCTCCTGCCCAGGGCGACCCAACCCTGAGGTTGGGACCAGGCTGTGAATAACCAAAGGGCTAGTGGCCCCAGGGAAAGAGAGCGTGGGGTCCTTTCTGGTGTGGCTTTTCTTAAGGACAAACCCCATGCTGGTGCTCTGCTGGCCTCTAGCCCTTCCTGCTCTTTCTGGGGTCAGGGCAGCTGCAGGAAAGTCACCTCAGTCTCAGGGGAGTCACCACAGTTATTCACACTTGTGTCCAGTGAGCCAGGTAACTGAGACCCTTAGAAGAGGAGGGCCGGGAAATGGGGGGGGGGTCACTGTGTGCCACACAGGCTTCTCAGAGCCCAGCAGATCCCTCTGTGGAAGAACCGCCCCCCTCAGCTGCCCTGGGCACTCAGGGCAGTGGGTGTGTGGGGCGCTGCGGTGAGCTGGGCTCCGGACAGGCTTCCAGGGCTGCTGGGATGAAGGACCGTGTCCTGGCCCGAAACAGCAGCCTTGCTCCTCTGAGGCAGAGACGGGGTGCGCAGTGCTGGCCACACTCCCTGCAGCTCCCTCCTGAGGCCCAGGTGCCCCAGCTGTACCCCTTGCTTCTGCCCAGTCCTCACGGCTGTCTTCCTCCCCTTCCCTTCCAAGGGCTTGGATTTAGGGCTCTCCTACCCAGGTGCTCTCTCCCTAGTATCCCTCACTCCATTTCCCTTGCTAAGAGCTCTTTAATGCCTAAGGCCACATCGCCCAGTTCTGGGGTTTGGGTGTGGACAGATCTTTCAGGGGAACCTCCCTACCTGCCCACAGGCACTGATTACCCTAAACCCGGGTGCGGGAGAGGGTAGAGACCCTCCCTGTACAGAGCCCTGTCGACATGTCACACAGCACAGGTGCACAGGTGCACAGGTGCCCCCATCCCTGTCTCTCAGAGACCCAGACTGCTGGTCAGCCCTCTCTGGCTGGGCCACCTCTGCGGACACAGGCTGTAGGGCGGACATCACACGCCACCCAAAGGCCACCCTCACGTGTCCTCCTTCCTCTCTGTCACCGTGACAGCCAGGAGGGAGCAACAGCAGTGATAACCTCCCGGAACCTCAGTTTCCTCTGCTGCAGAGGGAAGATAAGCACCTCTCCCTGAAATCAGGGTGGCAGTGCAGGCAGCTGAGGCGCTCAGAGCCGTGCTACAGCCATGGGCCCTCGGGAGACAGCTGTGTCCCTGCCCAGTGCTCGGTGTCGAGCACCAGCACTGGCATGGGGGCTGCAGCTGGGCACCTTGGGAAACGCAGGTGAGGGTGAGGAGGGCATGTGGGGCAGGGCCCTCGGGGGACCCTCTCCTCCTGCCCGGCTGAGGCCAGGGGCAGAAAGATGGGGGCAACCCACAAGCCTGCCTCCTTGCAAAGAAAATACTCTCTGAAAGGCATTCAGTGAAGTAAATAAAAGAGATAAAAATGGAAATATCAAGGCAGCACTTCTCTCCTGATTACAAAGCAGGCAGGGGCAGGGGGCGGGGGGAGCTGCAGCTGCAGGCTTGGTGCTGATAAGAGCGCAGCCTGTGCAGGCAAGATAAAGCCCACGTGCTCCATCCCTCGCCATCCATATTCATGCATGACCTGGCTCTGCAGATAGAGTAAGTACCGACGGCGCCGCTCTTACCAGGACCTCATCAATCCACTCTCAGGCACCCGAGCGCCAGCTCGCCTCGGAGGAGGTGGTGTTTCAGAGCTCTGTGCTAGTACCTGCTCTCCGTACCTCCCCTGGCCGCCAGCCCATCCCAGCCTGAGCCCTCACCTGTAAAGTAGAGCATAAGGACGCAGGTGGAGGGGCCAGGTAGTGAGCCTCAGACATCTGTGGACAACCCATGGGTCACACCTGGAGGCTGAGGTGGGCTGGGTCCTACTACAGAGTCCGGCACAAGACCCCAGGGTGCATGGCCTGGGCTTCCCAGGGATGTGGCCTCGGGATAGACCTGGCCCTTGGGGACTGTGATGCTGGCTCCTGACAGAGCCCTGCCCTCCTTGAGCCATCACCTGATGTGCCCCAAGGAGGCATCCATGCCCCTCCTCTGCCCAGGCTGCCTGGGTGGTGGGACCTGGGCTGTCCCTCCTCTCCCCGAGTCCTGCACCCAATGCCAGCTTCTGAGAGCAGCCTGGCACCTCCCTGGCTGCTTCTGTCCCCCACCCCCCCGGCATGGCACCAGGCACTCAGTGGGGAAAGGAGACAGCCTCAGCACTGGCTCAGGGCTGGGAGGGGCACGAGGTGGTAAAGTTGACACAGGAGGGTGAGGACATGGGTGTGGCAGGGCAGAGGGGTCACAGGTGGGGCTCAGCTAGGGACAGCTCTAGGGGTCTGGGTCATAGCTGCAGGGTACCTCTGCCTGGGTGCATGCACAGCATCTCATGCGAACTATCTTGGCAGGGGACAGACCCTCCGGGGCAAGCACCAGCCCAGCCCTGCCCAGAGCCCCTCAGCTGCTCCACCTGGGGACAGTGAGGTCTCTGGCATTCTGCCCATGGGCTGGGAGGGACAAGGACACTGCTGTCCTCAGGGTGTGGGGATGCTGGTTCTTCCCAGCCAGGCTCCAGTGCTGTCCTGGGCATGGCTTTAAAACCTGGATTGTGAGATTAACTTCGTGGGTTAAAACCAACATTTAAAAAAATCAGCGAAGCTGGGCATAGTGGTGCACACCTGTAGTCCCAGCACTCAGGAGGCTAAGGCAGGAAGATCACTGAGAGTTCGAGACCAGCCTGGGCTACAAAGTGAATTCAAGGCCAGCCTGAACTGCATTGTTAGACACTGTCTCAAAAAGACCAAAAATAAATAAATAAATAAAAAAACATCACTGAGGATTGCACACAAGATGTGCAAAGGCCACTTGTGGAATGCTGCTCTGGGTTACATACGTGAGGGTGATAGCAGCCACAATATTCACTCTCCACAAGTCTCTCAACCCAGGAAGGGGCAGCAGCCACCCCTGCTCTACACCTGGGGAAACTGAGGCAAAGGGCCTAAATGGCCCCAACTCAGATTGGACCTCCAGTGGGCACAGCTGGGTCACACGCCGGTCCCACTGACCAGGAGGATTAGATTCGGGGAGTCCCCTCCCAGGGCCTCCCTCCTGCCTCAAAGCCGGCAGGACCCTGCAGACTCAGTGGGTGTAAGTGGGCCCAGTGCCTATGGGACGGCATCCTGGGTCCCTCTCGGGGCTCCCTGTCCCTCCTCTGCCTGGCCCGGAGGGCACAGGCCAGCATGTTCAAAGGAGAAGAGCAAAGCGTGGGGAGGGGCCGGTTGGGACATGCGAGCGACATGTGCAGCCAGCCGGTGTCTAGGTACAGTCTTGGTTGGGACGATGCTCCAGCACCACCCCAGCCAGATCCAGGCAGCACCCTCCACCCTGCCCAGTGGCCTCTTGCATGGGGCCCCTGTGAAGAAGGACCAGCGTGAGGGCCTGCAGCAGGATGCAGTCATCAATGACCACCGGTGTGGGCAAGTGGGTCATGAGAACAGGGACACTCTGGTGTCTGTGTGGTTCCGACCTGCTGGCTGCTCTCCCACGTCCTGGTCTGAGGCTGATACTGTACCTGGGGCCAGGTGAGCCACCCCTGGGTGTAGGTGGCAGCGGTTTCAGGATGGATGGGGGCAGCGAGGGAGACATGCTGGCTTCCAGGGATGGGCACCACCATCAGCTCAGCCTTTCAGGGAAGACACAGGATAGGGGGTTGGTGTGGCCAGGTTGGGAACTGGGGGTGACATGTGCAGTCTTCTCAGGGCTGTGCCCCAGGGAGACTGCCAGGACAAGCAGAACTTAGCATTCCCCCGTGAGAGCACAAAACATCCAAGGGGCTCTTGGGTAGCTCCCTGTGGTGGTGTGGACTCCAGAGTTGAGGAGCTGTGCCCAGCCTGTGTCTCTGTAGCGTGCCTGGCTGGGTGGGGGTTGTGCTGAGAAGGGCCCCTTACAGGGGCCCAGTGAGCCTGGCTGCACCATCCACTGCCCCTACTGCTCCCCCCCATTCCAGAGCCTTAGCAGTGACCGTGCCCTTTCTGCCATATCAGCTGCCCCACCTGTTGCCCTGTCCTGTGGATGAGCAGGCAGGACCGGAGAAGGGCCATGGGGCCATGGGGCAGAGCCTGGTTCAGAAGTGGGAATCCGCACGATGGCCCCCTGGGGCTGACCTGCTTCCAGCACACCTGGCACAGTCCTGGTTTTCTCTGTGCCTTTTCCAGCACTGTGGGCCCAGTGTTGCCTCTGTCCCCAGCCCTCCTGCGACCACAGACCTGGACTCGTCCTCTTGGCCCTCTCCATGTGCACCCAGGGACCGAGCAGAGGGTACTCCATGGGCTCCGAGGCTTGTCTGCAGCCTTAGCATGCCAGGTGATGGCTAGCAGGGCCATCCAGAATGATTGGAAGCCCCACTGGACACTGGTCATGCATGCAGGGTGACGGAGTCCCTGAAGTGCTGTGGCAGGAAGGCTCTGTGAAGGAAAGCTGGGTCTACCAAGGATGTCAGCCATGTGTACAGTACTGGAAGTGTGGGGCCAGCGGTGGGCACTGTGTGGGAACTAAGGCCCAGAAGGCTGTAAAGCAGGTTGGCTGAAGGCAGAGGCAGGTGCTGTCTTCTGTCTGCCTTGAGCTCTTTCCAAGTCCTGCTGTGCACTGTAAGTGCGTTGGACTCAGGGCGGAGTCCTTGGTGGGTTCTGTGACCCTCACAGTAGCCCAGCACTGGTGTGTGCGGCTGCAGCCCATGGGGCCAGTGGGAAACCTGCAGACAGGAGGGCAGGAGGCCGGCCGGCTCCTGTCACAACTCCCCAGGTACAGCCGGCTCAGCCTTGCCAGGAGCACCAGCAGCAGTGACACCCAGAATTGGTCTGGGGAGCCTGACCAGAGTCACCCAGAATCTGGCCCACTCCATTCAGGCATTGGGACTGGGACTGGGACCCCCCCAATAGGGAGAGGAGAGGGTCACAGAGCTGCAGCTCCCCTTTACTTTTGTGTCTTGGAAGTCAGGTGCCTAGAACTGGCCTGTCCAAGGGGGCTGGTATTTCAGGGGTTATTAATCTGGGGGCCACCTCTCTCCTTCTCAGGGTTGTTCCCCTAGACACGTACCATTCATTTAGCCTCCCAAGCATCCACCCACTCATTCTCCTCACCACCACCCACCCGATGGAGGTCACTACAAAGCAGCCCTGAGCAGGACTTAAATTAACCAGTGAACTTTTCATGTTTACCTGTGAATCTGTCCCAGGTCTAGGCTCCTTGTCTGGAGATGGGGGTAGACTCATAGTAAGTGAACCTCTGTGAGTCACTGGTTCCTACCGAGGCCTATAATGTGGATCATGCTGAACCTCAAAGGACAAGATCACAGCCAAGGACACCTAGATCCATCTCAACTAGATAAAGACTGTAGCCTCAGGCATCTCACTCCTGGGTGGATTAATTTAATACCTTACTTGGAGAAGTCCTTGAGGGGTTCGCCCTTCTTGAGTATTCCTCTTCCTTCTTCTGATAACTAAATAAATACGGGGCACCCAGAGAAGGTTGTGGTCTTAGCCCTAAGCGAATCTCAAATTCTGTGAGAGGGTTTTGATCCTCCCAGAGCCTTGAAATCATTCCATTTGCCTCTCTTATTTAGCCCTCACTGTACACTCATTCAGGAGATTGCAGACTAATAACTAAGGGATATTATTAACCTGATACCCATCTACTGGCATCAATCTACCCACCCACGCACCCATCCACCCACCTGCCCATCACCCCCCACCCACCCATCCACATGTCACCACCCCCCTCTGCCCTCCACCTGACTCGCCCCCGCTGGCCCGCAGACACTTGCTGAGAGTGTGCAGGTGCTGGGCAGCCTGTAGGCAGCGAGGTGTGGACAGCACTGACAGCCCTTAGGCTGTGCTTGGGGGGTGGCTCCAACACCCCCCAGGCCACACCATGCACACTGGTGCTCGTATCTGGGCACATTTCCATTCGTCTGTTCTCTGTGGGCACCTTTACCCTAGATCAAGGGGCTGTACTCAGTGTGTGAGGGAAGCAAGCACCCCAGCTGAGGGCTCTGTGGAGGGTGTGCTGCTGCAGGGGGAGGCTCTGGAGACCCAGGAGGCCTGGGAGGAGGAGCTCACGTGACCTTGGGGCCTGGGCAAGGCAGGCCGGCAGGACCTGCATGGCAGGCAGGGCTGGGTTGGGTGCTGGGGTCAAGCTGATTGTCAAACCTGAGCTCCAGGGTCACAGTTGGCTGTATTCGTCCAGGTATATTGAGGACCTGCTGCTAGAGGGGCTGGCACTGTGCATCCGTCTACTCCCTGGGAGAGGTGTCAGCCACTCCTGCACCCCAGAGAGCAGCTATGTTCTTGTGTTCAGACACTTGACTGCTCTGCCTAGAGGGCAACTCCAGGCGGCTACTCTGGCCGGTGTCCTTAGCTCCATGAGGGCAGAGTGGGGGACCACACAGCCTCCTGAGTCAGAACCTTTAACTCCCACCGTGCTGAAAGCCAGCTGGGGCCCGGGCTTGGGAGACACCATGTGTGAGTGCAGTAGCACATGTGTCCTCTGCTGTGGGTGTCCTGGCATCAGGCCTGGGGCAGCTGAGGATGCAGGGGCTGGGCTGGGGAAGGGGTGCTGGGGCTAGAAAGGCAACAGAGCATGGGGCCAGGCTGGGGACCTGTTCTGCCGGCCAGGTGGGTGGGGTTGGACTCAATCAGGTGTGTGTCTGGGCTGTAGGGCTCTCTAGGGACTTCCATGCCCTCCCCAAACCCGGCAGGAGCAACACTGGATTTCAGGCCCTGCTACCCCTCCCAGGACCTGAAGGAGCCTGTGTGACAGGGAGCTGAGCCTCAGGCTGCTGTCACAGTCAGTTCTCCACCCAAAGAGCGCAGGAGAGGAGAGGAGAGGAGAGGAGAGGAGAGGAGAGGAGAGGAGAGGAGAGGGAAGGAAAACAGCCCAGGAGACCTGTTGGGAGAGCTTTAAATATGCAATTAAATGGCACATAATTAAATCCAATCAAACATGAGCTGAGGAGGGCATTTCCACGTGAAAGCGCCTGCCCTGGCCTGTTGGGCAACCAGCATGGGCTGGGCCTCTAAGCCCCACAGTGCAAGTGAAGTGGGCCTCAGTCTCACCTGTTCCGCTGGTCGTCCTCTTGGGGTGCCCAGCTCTGCTGTGTCTAGCTCTCCCCACTCCAGGAAGTACTAACAGTCTCTCTCCAGGGCTGCCCAGAACCCTCTGGTCTTGAGGCCACCAGCACTGGGTACATGCTAAGGTCTGAGGTGCTTGCTAGACCCAGGTTCCTGGTCTGGTTGGGGTCTTGGGAAACTGACTTCTGTGAAGCCCTGTGGTGCTGGTGCCAGCAGCCTGGGTCAGACGTGGAGACCAGGCTGGTTTCAGGCCAACTCTTTTTTTTTGCAGGGCTGGGAATTGAACCCAGGGATTTGTGCATGCTGAGCAAGTGCTCTACCGCTGAACTACATCCCCAGTGCCAAGCCAGCTCTTTAGTCAGGATTCACCAAGACACCTGTGACAGGCTGGAGTGGCATCATGGCCCGCTGGTCCCCACTGTAGGTCACCGGAGCAGCATCTCACCCTAGGGGACAGACACCCTGTCTTGGCTGACCCCCAGGATCACTGCTCTTGAGAGTGTGGCCCGTGGAGACCCACAGAGGACATTGCTTTTTGTGGTTTTTTTTTCATTTTTTGTTAAAATACATTGTGTTAAATGGGAAACAAAGGACAGTGAGCCAGATCACCAGCACCACACAGAATCCAGCACGTGTCCTCTCCCCAGCTCCCAGTGTCACAGGACGTGGCCATGCACAAGAAGCACCAGCACAAGGAAGCAGACACGTGGCTGAGTGTGATTCTTAGGTGTGCAAGCGTGAGCAGGTGTCTGCCTGTGGCCCACATGCGCCCGGGCACCAGGACAGCAAGTCCTAGTCCACACTGGGCCTCCAAGGGTCCTAACCACCCCTCATGGTGTTGGGGGCGGGACCAGGAGTCTGCACACCTCCCCCTCCAGCACGGTGGCATTCGGCTCTGCGGTCACCCGCTGGGGTGGCCAGGGTGACAGTCACCCAGGGGAACCTGAAAAACAGAAGCCGATTCCACGGAAAGGCTCTGAGCCCACCTAAGGGAGTGTTTGTTGTGATGATGTTTTCCTTTCAGTACTGGGGATTGAGCCCAGGGCCTTCTGGCTGAGCCACATCCCCAGCCCTTGTTAAAGTTTTTCACTTTCAGCCAGAGTCTTGCTAGGCTGCCTAGACTGAACTTGAAGTCTCCACCCTCCTGCCTCAGCCTCCTGGAGTGCTGGGGTGACAGCATGCACAACTGTGATACTCTGGGGTTTTTAACTTTCAGATAGTAGCCACCGGCTGGCGCCAGCTCTTTCACTGCAGCCCCTTGAACACCAGCGCACTGCACTGCGTTTCACCCACCGCTGTCCTGTCTGTTGCTGAGAGCATCTGAGCCATTTGCAGTCTGCTGGAGACAAGCCAGGAGACGAGCCAGGGTCGAGCCCCGCAAGTGCGGCCAGGGATGAATTCCCAGAGGTGGAGCCAACAGATCCAGGTTGAGGGCTAAATGCAAGTGTGTGGTGGGTACAAGCGTGCAGTCCTGCCTGCATGTGAGCCGCACACTGGACCCTCGGGCCTGTGAAGGTTCAGGGGACGGTGGGCTCGTGGCAGAGTGGGCACGGGTGACCATGCCGATTCCTGGTGGTTTGCTCTTGAGACCTCCCTGGCCCTCTGCTGCGGGGTTGAGCTGAAACCCACCTCTCTGCCCCTCACCGTGCTCCCTGGGAGCAATGGCGGGTGAGCTGAGGCTACTTCCTGCTGCTCTTCCGATGACAACGGGACAGAGTTCCAGGGGCCCAGCCCAGCTCAGACCCCAGTGCCAGCCTGCACTTGGAGGGGCTCCAAGGACAGTACTGTACTCCTGCACCCAGCAGGATGAGGCCGGGCTGGCTCACAGCACCGTCTTTCCTGACAGGCAGGTCCTGGGAGAGTCCTCACTTGGGGACTATGTGGAGGTGTGGCAGCGCCTGCTCAGAGCCCTGGGCCCAGCGCAGCGCCCTCTGCAGCCAGGAGCTGCTGCTGGGCATCACGCCCTCCACTGGCGGCCATTGTTTGGGAATCTGTATTTTCTTTCTAAGCAGCAAGCAGCAAGGAATGGCAGGAGAGGGCCCACGGGGTGGGCGGGAGATTGGACAGTGTCAGGTGCTGAGCGCCACCACTGCGGATGCCCAGCTCTGCCTGGAAGAACAGGGGCAGAGGCTGGACCCAGATGACAGGGGTGAGCCCTGCACACAGCATCCCTGAGCCAGCATACGCCACTGCCCACCTGTCACCTGGGCAGGTGGGAGGACAGAGGCAAGATGGTCACCACAGAGCCTGCTAGTGTCACAGGGCTGCTGGCCCTGCCCCTGATGCTCAGCTGGCAGCTCAGCTTCTGAGGGTGCTGAGGGTTGGATCTGAGCCCACCTTCATGGGGCCAGGCTGCCGTGCCACTCAGTTGAGAGCAGAGCCTGCAGCCATGATCCTCCCTCTGCCATAGCCCAGACTGTGGGGGAAGTGGAATGTGGGCAAGACCATGTCCATTGGTCACCAACAGTGGGGGAGCCCCATCTACAGAGACCTGCCAAGAAGGTTGCCGTCAGGTCCTCAGCCCAGCAGCAGTGCTGCGCTCCCTGCACAGCACAGGATCCACTCTGGGGCTTTGGGCCCAGGCCCACTTCAGTGTCATGGGAGAGATGAGCCCTGCACTCCTGCAGCTGTGCCTCAGTGTCCCCAGCCCTGAGCATGGGCAGCAGACCGGTCAGCGAAGCCTGAGCCCCAAGCATGAGACCCGGAACAGCTGCCTTGAGATCTGAGGGGAAGCTCAGGTCTGGGTGGGAGGTGGCTCTCCCTGGCCGACCCTCCCTGGCCAACCCTCCCTGGCCTGACTCCAGTGCAGGCTGGACAGACAGCTTTCTCAACGCAGTTCTGATGGTGAATTCCAGCTGATGCCGTCTGTGCCTCTCCCACAAGGCCCGGGCCCAGCCTCTATCCCAGCATGATGCTGCTGCTCCTGGCTGCTGTCTCATGCCTCCGAACTGTGGCAGCCCCTGTGCACCCGCAGCACCACCTGTGTGTTCTCTGCTGTTCAGGGAGCCTGCCTCATTTCTCTGGTCCATCCTGGCATACATAGCAACTGCCGGGGCCACACAGGGACCAGCTGGGCTCACCCTGTGCCCTGTCAACCTCTGGGAGTGGAGAGGGGCAGATTGAGGCTCTCCACCCTCGGGCTGCATGCCCCTGGCATCAAATCCATTGATGAAATGTCCTCAGAAGGTGAATGGTCCAGGTTAAAGCAAGTCATTGAGAGTAAGTCTGGGCAGCCTCTTCTCTCCCTGCCCAAACCAGGTTCCAAGACACTTGTGTCCTCGGATCACTAGCCACCTACCTGCACACCAGGCCATCTATATGCAGCACTTCCCAGGTGCCACTTCCTATATAGGTGCTCCTTGGCAGGTTGGGGAGAGCTCATTGCTCATTGTGCTTTCTGTGTGTCAATCAACCAAAGAGTCCAATCATCTAAGGTTGTGCTTCTACCAACTGAAAGTGGCAGTGGACCACAGCATGGAGGAAAAAGCAGGCTGCCATTGGTAGGCAGGGCCAGAGTTCACCACTGTCACCACAGTAGCCTCCTCAGATATAGCTTCAGGTGAGGCCAGGGCCCTAGGGACTGCATCAGAGGCTGGCTCCTCAGCCTGGCCCTACTCTCTCTCCTGAGGGTAGCTGTGGGGAAGGCAAGAGCTCTGAAACCTATCCTTGCCCACGAGGATGTCAGAGGTGGCCAACCAACTCCTCGTCGCCTCCCCTTCTGACCCTGGGGCAGGCAGGAAAGGACAGAGAGGAAGACCAGGAGAGCATGTGGGAGCTGGGCGGTGTGGCTTCCTGCGGCGCCTCCCAACAGGCCATGTGAAGACTTGGGATCTGTTGTCCTCACTTGCCTATGGTCCTTCACTACCCCAAGGCAACGCCACCTCACTCTCTAGGATACCTCCCCAAGTGACAGGGGCTGGGGCATGGGACTGGTGGCCTTGTGTGCCCCAACACTGTCCTGCCCAGCTCTGCATCAGGTTGAACATGGCAGGGCTTGTGTCCCTGACTGCCCCTTGAGGGGGTCCGCAGGAAGGCACAACCTGCTCTTGCTGTCACTCATGTCTGGCTGGTGCCCAGGGCTCCTTGGTCCCATTTTGGAAGCTATGACATGTCTAAGGCTAACAGCTCAGCTTGCCATGGTCTCAAAGACACAGGCGGAAGACACAAGACTCATGGATCAGAGATTAAGCACTTCATTACTTGTGCTACAGTGGAAGTTTGGATTCTGTGGCTTTGTTGCTTCCCTTGTCTCCCAAACCCCATGGGCGTGGCCAGATGGACACTGCTGTTTTCATCACAGTGAGGGATGGAGAGCCTGGGGAGCAGTGCCTTTTATACTGGGCTGCTGTGAACTTGCCTGTCCTTAGCCCTGAGGAAGAGGTGTCTGCATTGCGCTGACGTATGCTTTGTCCTCTACTGTAGAGGAGCAGCCTCTCCACCAAGGCTGATCTCGGAGCAGCTACTCAGAGCAAACTGGTCCTTTTCTCTGCTTGCAGGAGGTGCTGGGATGTGACCAGGGGAGACCATGTCGGGCTGTGATGTGTCAGTCTCTGCTGCTCCTCTCACGACTTCCGTGTGGAGGTAATGTTTCCTTGTGGAGTACTGTCACCCTCCTCCCTCTTTGGACCTCAGCAGGTCTTGTTTGGTCTCACCTGCTGGGAATAGTGCACCTCAGGGCAGAGGACTAAAGTCCTGTCCTCTGGCGAGGGCCCAGTGAGGACTGGGTGAGATCTTGCTGCCCAGGAGAAAACATAAGTCTTCGTTCTTCCACTTCCTCCCTGCTCACAGCTTTGAATTCACTTCCGGGTGCTGTTAGAGTGAGCTGAGCTCAGTGCAAGTTCAGGAAGGAGGGGGCTTTGCCTCACCCTGCCTCTGGTAGCCTTTTGTCAGAGAGAGGCTGGCGGCCCACGGCAGGGCGAGAAGGAGGACGGTCATCTGTCTGTTGACCTTGAGCACGAAACCCCATCTTCTCCAAGTGGCCGGAGCAGCTCTGCCACTGTTGCATGCAAGGGTGCAGTGTCTCTGTGTCTCGCCAAGCCAGGCTTTACAGGCCATTTGGGTGGTGGCTGCTTGGTGACCACAGGTTGTTATCAGAGCAGTGGTGGGAATCTTCTCAAGTCTGCTGGCCACTTGGTTTTTCTCTGCTGTGAGAATTATCATAGGAGCTCTTCATACACTTGAAGGGGTGATAGTTTGATTTGAGGAATTGGGCCTAAGGCGTGGGAAGGGTCTGTTCTCTCTGCACAGCTGGCACCAGCCAACCTTCCTCATGCAGACACCTACCTGTCTACAGTGCCCTGCACACTCAGCTTCCAGCCTCTTCAGCTTGTGTTCTGCCCAGAGATGGCCCTCAGGTGGACCCTGCACTGGGCGCCTGCAGCCTGTACTCCTGGTTGGCTTTGTGGGGCCGTACTTTGTATGCCCGCTAACCACAGCTTTGTGGATGTCTGTATCTCACCCAGGTTGGATTTGTGTTCTGTGAATTGCAGGAGGGAAATGCCCACCGTGTCCAGTGCCTACCCAGGACTCCAGCATGGACTGAAAACCTTGTCCTTGCATAGCCACTCATGACAAGACAGAGAACCTTGTCCTTGCATAGCCACTCACGACAAGTGTGCGCTTGAGTTCATATGGCCTGGCCCCCTGCAGTGCTGCCCTGAGGGCTGGGCCCTGTGGCCTGAGGGCTGCCAGGGGCTCCATCCCTCCAAGTCTCTGTGTTCACCGGGTCTCCATCCTCAGGCACTGAGAGCGTTGAGTGTGTGAGGTGAGGTGGCAGCTGGCATCCTGGGACCTCCCAGAGAGCCCCTGGTGGCCCAGCTGCCTGCTCCCCAAACTTGGGTTCAGTGGTCCCCAGGCCTTGCCCGGCTCGGAGCCTGCAGCAACTGCCACAGAGCGCATGCCCTGTGTTCAGCAACAGCTGGCTGAGCTTAATTAAGCCCCACGGTGCAGGTTCCACCTGGCAAGGAATTAACAACAATAACAAAATAGCGAACACCAGGGAGGGGTGAAGAGGGAGGCAGGCGGGGCCTCCTTTTTCTCCCAGAGGTGGAAGGACAAGCGAACCTTGGCCTCTGCCTCCCATGGTGGTAGCCTGCAGGTGCCGGCCATCCCCGCTGAGTGCAGGGCTGTGGTCTCAGCTGGAAAGTGTCCATGCTCTGCCCTGTGGGCACCCATGGGAGAGGGGATTCAGCACTCTGCACAGGTCTGCTGGGTTGAGGCGTGGCGGGCAAGGCCCCACATCCAGACACCAGGGCTGGACAGGACAGTGCATGGGGCCGGAGAGTGACGGGGGAGTGTGGGGTCACCTTGGAGAGCATGGGCAGGGCCAGGGATCCCCACTGTTCCTGGGTTTCATCCTCGGCAAAGGAGACGTTAGGAGGGTCCTGGCTCAGCCCTACAGGGCCGAGTTCTGGGTGGGGCTTGTCCACAGCCACAGTCCAGAGAAGGGTTAGCTCAGCCACAGGCTGAGGGGCCGGCTGTGGGGACCTGCCGAGTAGGGACAGGGTAAGGAAAGCGTGGGCTTCCCCAGACACAGGCTCCGTGCGTGACTTCAGAGCACAGGCCCGTGGTGGCCAGGGTACACCCAGAGGGCAGTGACATGAGCAAGGTTCATCTGTGTGTACAGCCAGCTGCTTGCACAGGAGGGCTGAGGGGTGCTAGAGAACAAGGAGCCCTGAAAAAGAACAGTGGGACACAGCCGGGATTGTGTCGGTGGCAGCGCATGGCCTGCACGTGACCACCCTGAGCTTTGATCCCAAAAACCTGGCCCCTAAAGCAAAAGAGAGAAACGAGGGCTGCTAGCATAGTTTGGGGTTTTCAGTGTTTTCAGAAGGCTGTGGGAGCTCTGTGGTCCCCTCTCTCTGAAAGTTGCTGCCTGCCTGCGCCTGGTTTTATCTAGGTGGACGGGGAATCAGGGAGGACAGGAGGAGCCGGCACTGTGAGCCACCACCACCCCACATGCTGTGAAGTGGCTCTGTGTGTGAGCACCAGGCTTCTGCGTCACACGTTCTTGGCTCCCGGGGCAGCCAACGTCCTCACCCCTGTGCCTCCCCAAGCATCAGGTGGAGGCCGATGTCTGCGTACACTGTAGTTTGAATCTATTCGTGGTAGGAAGCTCTGCCCTGGGGCGTAGGGGGCTCTTGTTCATTGTCTCTTTGGTTCATTGCTGTTTTTTATTACATCTTTTGACTTTAAGATTAATTTGCTCTTCTTTTTGTAGATTTTCAAAGTGGAGGCTTAAGTTATTTATTTTAAACCTTTTAGTCTTTTCCAACACAGCATTTAAATCTGTCTTTTTTCCCCTTGACACATTGCCTTGGCTGTAGCCCATACAATTTGATGCATCATGTTTTTATTATTGCTCAAAGAATCTGTTGCTTTCTTTATAAGTTCTTATTTTATCCATGGGTTATTTAGATGTTTATCGTTTCACTTCTAACTAACCAAGGGAATTTTTTAGATGTCTTAGTGTAACAGACCCCTCACTTAATGTCAGAGAACATGTACTGTATGACTGTAATCCTTTTGTGCTTCTAAGTCCTGTCTGGTGATAAATGATCTGTGTGTGTTTGGGGAGACGTGTGTGTTCATGTCTTGTTAGGAAAGTGTCCTGTTAGGTCCCACCGCCTGACAGCATTGTCTCTTGCATCCCAGACAACTTTCTGTCTCAATACCCAGTCAGTTCCTGCGAGGGGGAGTCGACATCTCCAGCGTGGGTGTGGATCTGTCTGTTTGTCTTTAGCTCTGCCTGGTTTTGCTGCACACTTTGAGGGCTTGCTGAGCACACGCATTTCTGTGACTGTTGTGCCTTCCTTCTGAGCCGTCAGTCTCACGCCCAGATACCCACTGTCTCTAAGCTGTCTCTGATCTGCTTACTGTGAGCTGCTGCTACAGCCACTCCAGGTACCTTGTGACTGTTCCTGTGGTTACCTTTTCCATTCTTTTGTCTGTGCTTTGTGTTTGAAGTACAGTCTCTTGTGGACAGCGGAGCGTTGAGACTGCTTTTCCATTTACACTGGTAGTCTTTGCATTTTAACTCAAGAGCTAGTCTATTTACACTTAAAGTCATTATTGACCTAATCGGCCTGAGGCATCTTGTTGTTTATATATTTGTCCCCTTTGGTTTTTGTCTCATATTTCCCTTTTCCCTACCTTCTTTTGAATTATTTGAATTCATTTTAGTATTCTGTTTTATTTGTGATGTTTTTGTAGGCCATGCCTCTATCTTATTTTTCGGCAGGTGCTCTGAGGGCTAGGATGCGTCTGCCGTGGGTCACCTCATGCCCCCTGGGGTTGGTGCCCAATCGTCCCACACATGCTGTACGGAAGGTGCAGGGGGTCTGCTTTCCTCGCCCTCTCTGCTTCTGCCGTTCATCCTCCTTTCGCAGGCATCATGACTCCCACTGCACCTGACCAGGCAGTTGCCATCTGCGGGAGACTTTAACCCGAGGTGGGCTCCGTGCTCACCCCACGCTACTCTCTGTAGGGTCTCCAGGCCTCTGTGTGACATAGGCCCTGTGCGGCGCCCTTGCAGGTCCCTAGGTACAGAGCTGCCTGGGATGCATCTCCTCGGATTTCATCTGAAAATGGCTTTATTTCACCCAGTTTGGGGAAGCTTTTACTCTTGCAGATATGGGATTTTCAGTTCACAGTTCTGTTTCCCCACTTAAGGCACTGTTCTTTCCTCTCGGGGCTTGCGGCGTTTCTGCCTCTCCCGCCTGTGCTCTACTGAAGGTGCTGCACCTGCTGTCTCTGATAGCACCATGTTCTCGTGTTGGTGCTGCTCAGCCTCTGTTGGTTTGTGGGTTGAGATTTAATCCAGTTTGGACATTTTCCAGGTGTTATTTCTCTGGTCACTTTTTCTGCCCCAGTCACTTTTCTCTTCGGATTTAAATCATATCCGTGTTGTCCCACAGATCACAGAGGCTCCTCTTTAAAATTCTTTTTTCCTCCCTGTGCTTGAACCTGGTTTTCATGGCTCCATCTCTGTTTGCTGCCCCCTCCTGTCATCTGTTCTGCCCTGGTGTGCTGAGGTTTTTCCTTCTGGGTGTCAGACTTCTCCACTCTGGAGCCCTGTCTTGCTCACACCTCCATCTCCTCACTCAGGTTTCTCATTTCTTTAAAATTTTTCTCTAATTCCAACGTTTGTATCATGTCTGGATCTGTTTTTTTTGAGGGGGTGGAGGCAGGACTGTCCTCGTGCAGGGTGTGAAAGCAGTTGTTGCACACAGTGTCAGTTAGGTGTCTCCGGTGGGGCAGGTGACACCTGTTCTCACGATAGGCAGCACCTGCCATCTGTCCATAAGGCCACTGACCACATCCCAGTCCCACTGGAGCCTTCCCTGTTCCTCCAAGCCTTCAGGCCCTGCTTGGCCAGTGCCCCTCCTGAGCTCTGCAGGGGAGGGTCTGGCTCCAAGCCTGGCCTTGGCTTGGGGCTTAGGCAGGGTATGGGTGTTTCATCTGAGCCATGAGTGCTGTGGCCACCTGGGGCTTTGCATGGTGCCCTTTGATGCCCTGTGGGGTCTGGCACTTGTGGTATCTATAAAATGGGTTTGACTGATCTGGTGCAGAAGGGATGCCCTCGGCCACTGTGACCTTGCAGCTGGGCTTGGGGACTTGCAGAAGGTGCAGACAAGGACCTCTGAGGGGGAGACTGACCCTCCAGACCTGGACAAGAAGCCAGGTGGGGAGTTTGAGGTGTGTTTCAGTTATGTTGCTTGTTCACCATGTAGCAAAGACCCCTCTGAGTCATGCAGGGCTCAGCTCTGGGCTGCAGTGCATGCTTCTGTCCGCAGAAGACCCTGAGCCTGGGCAGGCAGCTGAGGGACCAGTGTGTGACACCCACCAGGGACCTGGGGGTTGGGCCTGGACAAGGGGAGGAGGGGTGGGAGCTCAGTGCTGAGGTTGCAGGGGCTGGGGAGGGTGCATGGAGTGGGGGAGCCTCGGGAGGATGGTACCTTGGTGCCCTGGGTGCACTGAGGACTTGGGCACAGGCTCTGTGTGGGATGAGGAGGGTGGCCTCGCTGGACAGTCTAGGGAGCATGGGTCATGGTTTGTGCCATGTGGTGCATGGGCTCAGGAAGGAGGACAGGGGGTGGGGGGGTCACACAGTGCCCAAGGGAGGGAGCTGGGGCTGTAAGCCTGAGGCCACAGTCCCAGGACGCCAAGGAGGGGGCTCTGTGGAGCTCCTGTGTGTGCAGTGCTGTGGTGGGGGTGGCTCTTGTTGGGCCTTGGAGGAGGAGGGGTGTGAGCAGCTTTAGTGGGGCTAGAGCCACCTGATGACAGCCCAGGGTCATGCTGAGGGCTCTGGACTCCCACCTGGCTAGCTGTGGCTACATACACACACACATTTGCACACACAGCCTGCACACTTCTACCTATGCTTGGCTCCTAGGGGTGTAGGCACATGGGCCAGCGCATGCATGCACCCTGGCACTTGCACACATGCTCATATGCATGACACACTCACATGCGTGAACATGTGTATGCCCGATTGCAGGCCCTTGTGTGGGGGTGGGGTTGTTCCTGGGCGTTCCTGCCCTGCACTCCTTCCCTGGGCCAGCATATAGGGGCAAGTGGAGCAGGTTGGGCAGAGAGCAATTTCCTTCCAGGTGTGTCACAAGGACAGGTGCCAAGCCAGCTTCCAGGAGGGTGGCTGACTCTCAGGGAGTGAGTGCTGAGATGCCACACAGTAGAAGCAGTAGAACACTCTGAGATGGACAGTATGAGGCTGAGCTCAGCCTCCTCTCGGTCTTGGGGCCACGGCCACATGGCTGTCCAGAGAGCAGTGCGGGGCCCACCAACACGTTGAGGTTGCAGGCCCCTGCACGCCCAGCCCCCTAGTCGCTCACACCGTCCTGTCCTCTCCCCGAAGAGCAGCTGAGCAGGGCTGCTCATCACCCAGGGCCTTGCATCCCACCTCTCCTCCACGCCCTGTCTTCATGGTCCCCTGCCCCCGTTTTCTCCCTGTCTTGAAAGGCAAGAGAAATGAAGTCAAGATCTTCTCTTGGTGATAATTATTGGAAAGTTCAGTGCAGAGACAGATAGTGGTGCCGCGGGAGGAGGGGACATTAAAATGCATGTTCACAGCTTGGCTTTGCAGCAGATGTTGGCATAATTAGAGAGGAAAATTATGAAATTAATTTGTGGTTCAGTGTAAATTTCAGTGATGGGGAAAGCTGGGCTCTAGAAGCCTCATGTGTGCATAGACACACAACACATGCCTGCAACATGCACACAACATGCCTGCACACACACACACAAGCACATGCTCATGCCCCAGGGGCATGCAATTGTCAGGCCTGTCAGGGCGAGGCCAGCATGGGAAGTGAGGAGGGACACAGAGGGTGGGCTCAATTCCCCAGGCTCAGCTGCAGGGCAGTGGGGATGGCAGAGTTGGTGCAGTGGGAAGGCGTTTTCTGCTCCACGCTGCCTGGGGCCTTTCCCAGGTCATGGGGAAGGTGCGCAGTGGGCTGTGCAGGACAGGTAGAAGAAAGCACCTGGAGGGGCTGGCTTCAAGGAGGCAGCAGGACCTAGGCTTTAGGGGTGGAAGGGGCAGGATCCTAGTGGCCAAGGCAGGCCAGGCAGCTTGCAGGCCTGGCAACCAGGGTGGCCAGCACAGCTATCAAGACTGCATGGCAGGGTGGCTGCCCAGCTGGCTGGGGGGTGGGCAAGGGAAATTGGCCATAGAAAGAGCCTGTGAGGGGTGGACTCCTTACCCAGGTGCTGCCCGGTGCTTCTGTCAGTGACACTGCAATGAGACTGCAGGGCCCCTGAACAGTGGACCCACCACCTCATTGAATCCCAGAGGCCCTGCCCAGGCAGCACCCAGCATCCTTTCCTTCCCCACTGGCCTCAGTGTCCCCATCTGTCTGGTGAGGCCAGCAGGGCTCCCTATGTGTCACCAGGGTGCTGGGCCTCCAGCCCTTGCTGGCTGCCCCATGGACCTCTTCCTCAGCCCCAGGAAAGCAGGGTCCCTGAGAGTGGCTCCCTGCCCTTTGCCTCCCTACTTGCCCATCACTACTGTGCCCCCATAGGGGCCGCCCTGCCCCCCCTGGGCTCTGTGGCCCCTCCAGCCCAGCCTGTGTGCCTCTCTCGGTGACCTGTCCTCCAGATGTGCCCCTTGGATGCTCATGTGTTCTGTAGCAGGCATGGGCCATGAAGGGCACCCAAGCGCCACACCAGAGCCATACCCCTCCCTGTTAGCCATGTCCTCCCAGTTCCAGATGTCAGCGCACATGGAACAAACAGCTGCCCAGCCCTGTCCCTGCCTCTGTTCGGGGCTCCTCCTATAGGGTCCTCCCTGACTCCTTCGGGAGGGTGCCCCCACTGTCCACACCACTCTCCTTTCCAGCGGGCAGCGAGGCGCACAGCCTCATTTACTCTGGGCCCTTGTGTTCCTGTGCTGGTCGAGTCTCAGAGACACTGGCAGCGCCCCATCAGCCATGGGGCAAGGATCGAGTGTGGCGCTGGGGGTCCCCTGCTGGGTGGTTTAGGTGCAGAGCAGACACAGGCCCTGGGACTTGCCAGGCTGGTGGAGCCGGGGGCACAGGAGCCGGCCCTTGACCCGCAGCGCTGGATGGCTGTGGCAGAGGCTCTGTCCTCCGTCGGCCCCAGGATGCAGCCTTCTCCAAGGTGCTGAAATGAACTGGGCTGGCCAGGCCCAGCCTCCTACCACCCCTGCCCAGGGCTGGGAGCCCTAACACTCTGTCCCCACATTGGTTCCAAAAGGGTGAGAAGGCCAGGTGTGGTGCACACCTGTAACCCCAGCACTCGGGAGGTTGATGCAGGAGAATCACCATGAGTTCAATACCAGCATGGGCTACATAGTAAGACCCTGCCTCAAAATAAACAGGCGAGGAGAGAGGTATACAGGGAGGACAAGACAGCCCTCAGGCCACATAGACATGGGCCTTGTGCTCACACATACCCTGAGCAACTGCACAGCACCCCTTTTGCAGCCTCAGGCTCCCCCACTGCTGGGATGTGGCCAGGCCTGGGTGGGTGGGTGCTGGCTTCTCCTCCCTTGTGTGCTGAGCTCTGTTCTTTTGTTCTGGTGCCCCTGACCTCAAGTTCCCTTTCACAGTGTAAATGAGAAGGAGCAAGAAGGAGGCCGGGGCTGGCAGATCCGTGTGTACTGAGGGAATTGTTTGTGTATGCATGTGTGCACAGGCATGGCTATGCATGTGCGTATGTGTGCATGCACCAACAGGTGGGGAGGCTACTGCAGCAGAGGGCCTGAGTGGGTGCCCACTACCCAGCCTGGGGTGCCAGTGTCTGCTGGTGGCAGTGGATAGGCCTGGTGCAGCCTGCCAGGGGCCAGCACTACGGAGTCAGTGCAGTGTGTGGACCCATGCGTTCTGGGGTTATTCCCAACAGCCCCTCTGCTCCGCAGCTCATTAAGGCTCCCCCATTATTCTGACATTTGTGCACATCACGTACCAGCAAGAAGTAATTTACTTAGAAGAAATTAAAAGTTCATTTTAATTGAGCACACACTGCAGTATGCAAATGAGGACCACATTATGTACACTGATGTGGAGACAAAGCTGCAATCAGCACTTAACCCTCCACTTGCTGGGCTCCTGCTGGGGGTGCCTGCCCAGGTCCTCTGGACACCTCCAGCACTGAGGTGTGCGGCCTCAATGAGGCCTATGTGGGTCCCCACTGCAGAGAGAGTCTACATGGTGGCAGAAAGGGAGGACAGGCTTCCTATGGAGGATGGGTCTGCAGGGGGCTGGTCTTAGTGTGTGCTCGGACTTGGCGCTCTGTAGTCACTGGTGAAGGGATGGGGCTGAGCATCCACAGGCAGGACCCAGGGGAGGTGGCACCATGGCCCGGCCCCTCCTTGAAGCTGGGGTCTAGTGTTCTCCCTGTGGAACCAGACGCATCTTACCCCTCACTGTCATACACAGCCATCATGGGAGGTTTCTCGAGGTAGAACCAGAGGCTGCCCAGCTCCTGATGTCCGGGCTCATTCCATAGCTTCCTTAAGGGTTCAGGCACCTGTGCTACCTCCCCGAAGCTCTGATGGACCCTCCTCTGGGGGCTCTGGCCCCAGCATAGGGGTGGCAGGACCGCCTGAGCCCTGCCAGGGTCCTGCCAGGGCCCCAGAGAACACCAAGGCCAGAGGCATCAGGTCCTGGCTGTGTGGCCCACCTCTCCCAGGAGCCTTGGTCTCCTTGCCCCATCCTCTGATGGGCAGTGCCGACCCCTGGTTGTCTCCATGCTGTGCAGCCCTTGGCAGCAGATGGCCGGGTCCCTGCCATGCTGGGGGCAGGGCCAAGTCAGGACTTAGCGGGAGCAGCTCTCCGGCTGTGGCGGGTGCTGGGCTATGATTCTTCTACCTGTCAGACCTGGAGTTTTTAATGATAGTGAAATGAAGCTGGTTTGCAGATGTGTGATGACAGCCAGCTGCAGGAGGCAGACAGATTACCTCCAGCCTGTGATGCCACAGATCCACGTTGAGGGGCATGGGGACTGGGGGAACCTGTGAGAGCCCCAGTCAGGGCTGCCCTCCTGCCCAGGAGGGAGTCCACACAGCCCCCTGGCCGCAGCCCTCCTGTGCCGTGGCTCCTAGGTGCCCAACCACAGGTGTGGAGGAAGGGGGTGTGGGAGCACAGGCCTGGGTGGGTGACCCTGTGTCTAGCTTCTCCCAGCTGGCCTTGGCCGGTGGCACTGGGTGCTGGGCCTCAGGAGCTGGGCCACCAAGATGGCAGCCAGGAAGCTTCATGGAAGAAGCTCTGTGGGCCCCATGCTGGCCCCCACCCTGCCTTCTCTCTGCTCCTAGGCTGGGCCTGGCAAGGCAGAGGGAGGGGAGGATGTGGGAGGGCATGGCCACAGCTGGTGCCTCCTCCGGACCAGCAGCCCTTCCGACCCTTGCAGGCTGGGCCAAGGCTGCTGGGCCCGGGGACCTCCCCCTGGTCTGGACAGAGGCAGTAGGCAGCTCTGTACCTCCTGACTCTGACTCCAGGTAACACCCCAGTGGGGGTCCCAGCCTGACTCTGTGCCAAGGGCTTGTGTGGCTGAGTAGGCTAAGCTGCTGTGGAGGGCCAGGGAGGCTGTGGAGTCCTCTCTGGGACAGCAGGGAGATGGACCCCTCTGCTGGCCTCTCTCCTGCCAGCACCACCTCCTTTCGTAACCAATCCCTCCTGGTGCAGGGGCCCCTCGGGTCCCGGATCCTCATGGGATCCTGGGCCTGTCTCTGCTCCTCCTGCCCACGTGCAGCTATGCTCCTCCTGGCCAGGCCACAGCCTCGCTGCCGCCCAACCTTCCCTCCTGAGGCCCGGCTCTGCGGCCCCTAGCGACGCTGCCAGTGTCAGCTTCCCCTTGGGGCATGCACAGCCCTGGTGTGCCAGCCTGGCCTCTCGCTGATGTGCTGATGGAGACAGGTGCTCGGGGCTCAGGGCTCCCTGGGTCCCACGGCAGCACCCAGACAATAGGGAGAAAGTGTGTGCAGCAGGTCTCCAGGCAGTGCTGATGGCAGGCGCGGTATGGGGCAGCCTGGTAGGCTCAGACCCCAAGCGCCCACTCGGCGTGTGTGAGGTGAGGTGGGAACTGCGTGTTCTTGGCCTGTGGCCCAGTCCCTGTGCTCTGCTGGAGTCTCCTGGTTCCCTGCCTGGGGCACCTGTGTCTCCAATGCCAAGGCCACAAGGGCCCTTGGTGACCCCCTGGGTGCAGGTCAGCTGGGCGGGGCCTGAGGAGAGGCCAGCACCCCACTCACCCCTCAGGCACCTGGTGACCTCCTCAGCCTGGCTGTGCTAACTGCTGGGCAGTGAGTGCCTGGGGCCCCAAGGCCATGACAGCATCTCATGGTGACAGTGAGGTCCGCCATGGCCAGGGTGGGACCAGGCCTGGGACACATGAGGAAGCTGAGGCCCTCTTGTGCTCACTGGTCAGCCTCAGCCCTGGCCACCTGTATCCTGGTTCCTGCGCTTGGACGCCACTGCCACTCTGGGTGCCCAGGGCCCAGCAGTTTTGGTCTCTTCCTGCCACAGTGGGTCCTGCTTGATGGACCCCTGGGTAGAGTTGACAGTGCAACTGCAGCCCTGGTACATCTGCCAGCATGGTGTCGCCAGCGGGCTCTTGCTCTGCAGCCCTTGAATGGCAGGTATGTGGCTGCCATCATGGCATCCTTGGGAGGGCCTGGGGTGCTGAGCAGGGTGAACATCATGATCCTGCTGGGGCAGAGAGTTATCCTCCTCGAAGCAACCTGTGCACATTCTTCTGTGGCCCCCAAGTGTCCCCAAGGCAACGCAGGCTGGGCAGGAGAGCCAATTGCAGGGCACCCTCCAGGCCTGGCATTAGTCTCTGTAGTGGGAATGAATGCCCCCACCCCCAGTGTACTGGGTACCGCCTAGCTCCATAGCTCCATCATGCAGAGAAGCATCCTCACCTGTGAGACCAGGCAGGGCCACCTCCTCCAGGAAGCCTGCCCTGCCCACCCCCGTGGAAGCTCACTCTCCTCTGCCGAACACATTGCTCTCCTGTTCCTCAAGGGAAGGGCAGCTGTGCACGGCCCTCACCTACCCCAGCATGGCCGGTGCTGACTCTGCATTTGGGGACTGTGGAGGGCTCTGGAACAAACAAGTAAACAGATGGAGGTGAGGGTGTGGCCCGGGTAGCTCTGCTTCCTGCGCCCTGCAGTGAGGACAGTGGAGGAGGGGTCAAGATCTCTGAAAGGCCCCACACACAGAAAAGGGGGCACAGGCCAGGCCTCAGGCTCCTGTGTGCCTTGTACCAGGTACCGTGCAGGGACCTTGGTTGTAGACTGCAACCCCACACCCTCCTTGGGCTCCAGAAAGAACAGGAAAGAGTTAAGTCCTCTGTGAGCAACTGGGAGAAGAAAGTGGTAAACAATTTTTCTCTCCCTTGGCTAAATTAATATGCAAATTCCTAGAGCCCCCTCCACTCCTATCCCCTGCTTTGAAATTAGTGAGGTAGAATGCTCGGGCTAATTATGCATTCAAACGAGCAGGCTGTGTTCTTGCAGCGCTGAGAGGGTGCGGGAAATGATTGTGAGAAGATGGGATTGACATTCGGGCTTCTGCTGCATCTGGAACCGCTGTCGTGTGCAGGGCAGATGTGGCCAGGTAGTGACTGTCACCCACCCTGCTGGCTGGGGCCCTGGGGACAGAGGTCCATTTGCATCTTGCCCAGAGGATGGGAGTAGGGAGCCCTTCTCCTCACCCACTGAACCCCACGCTCCTGCCCTGACACACAAAGCCCCCACCTGACAGATCTCCAAGGCGCTTGTCCTGGTGGGAGCCATGGTGCGGGTGACGTGGGCTTGGTGCAGCATCCCCAGGCCATACTGGACAGAGCCCTGAAAATTTTCTTCCTTCCTGTGGTACTGGGGATTGAACCCAGGACCCTCACACTGAGCTACACCCCCAGTCCCTCTTTTTTTTTAACCTCAAGGCAGGGTTTGGCTAAGTTCCCCAGGCTAGGCTCTAGCCTGTGCTCCCCCTGGCTTAGCCTCCCAGGATGGTAGGAGTACCAGGTACATAACCATACCTGGTTCAAAATGTACTTTTAAATGGAATTTCTCAGCAAAGTGGGAGTTTGAACAGCAGGAATAAGGACTAGCAATGGGGTACCAGGAATGACAGAACAGGCAGTTCAGGAACGCTGATACCCAAAGCTAAAGGCAGGTTTAGCCCAGAGACCCTTCCTCCCAAAGTCTCGTTCTTCACCCACCAGTGAAGCCCAGACTCACTGCCTGTCAGTTGGTCAGTCGATGTGCCTCCTTTCACTGTACCTGTCAGCAGCCCTGACACACTGCCCCTTTCTGCCTCAGCCTCCTTGGCGTGGGACCTGCTCCTGCATGCTCTTCCCCTTACCCCACCTCAGGGCCCAGTCGCAACCAACCCTGAGTCTGGGCATCTGTGTCCTCTCCTGAACTCCTGGGCTCCTTTTCTGGGGAGATCTCATGCCTTGTTTGTTCACTGCAGCATGGACATCGAGTATCCTGAAAGTCTGCCTCTGCAGCTGTGCTACCTCTGCAGCTCGTCTCTAACTCCTGCCGGACAGTGTGGCCTCTGGCCTGGACTCTTTGAGGTCTGCCCATTGGGAAGCTAGTGGGAGGATTGGCGAGGCAGCTGGCACTGTGCTGGACACACAGTTTGTAGCCACAGAGAGGGAGGCTCCCTTCTGATCTGTGAGCCCAGGAGCATGGAAGGTTCTGGAAGAATTCTGATCCAAATCCATTCACACTGCAAGCAACAGCATCATGTTCACTGTCACCATTTTCATCACCATCACCACCATCACCACCATCACCACCACCATTATCACCACCACCATCACCACCATCACCATCACCACCACCACCACCACCACCATCACCACCATCACCACCACCACCACCACCACCACCATCACCACCACCACCACCACCACCACCACCACCACCACCACCATCACCACCACCACCACCACCACCACCACCACCACCACCACCACCACCACCACCACCACCACCACCATCACCACCACCACCACCATCACCACCACCACCACCACCACCATCATCACCACCACCACCATCACCATCACCACCATCACCACCACCACCACCATCATCACCATCACCACCACCACCAGCATCTTCATTATCATTGCCATGTCAGAACACTTGGCATTTCCTGCCCACTTTGTAGTAAGCATTGTGTAGCCAGGTTTAACACATCCTCACAGTGAATTCTCATAGCTTCTTACCATCACTATTATCACCCTTGGTCTAACAGTGGAGACACTGAGATCTCTATATAGTGACAGAAACTGAGCTTAAACCTAGGACCTTCTAACATCCAAGTCCCAAGATCATAGCCAATCTTTTACTTCTTCCTACCTTTCAAGGACAGGCTTTCCAGAGAGGGGATAAAGGCAGAAGAAGTGGCCCATCTCAGCAGGGACAGAGGCTGCTCTGTGTGCTGTGGCCAGGGCCAGCAAAGTGGTAGTCATGCCTGAGGGGTACAGCACAGAGCAAACCCAATTTTCCAGATGATGTGTGTTTTGGTTGTCAGGATGACCAGGGGATTTTAGCAACAGAGATGCTCATCTCTCCTAGAATATGTGGAGAAGACCAGAGGCAGCCTTGCAGTACAACCTAGTGTAGATACCTTTCCAGGAGGCAGGTTGGGGTAGGGCACTGAGGTCTCAGACCTGCAGCTGTACCAAGCCTTGGTGGCAGAGGGTGGCAGATCCTCCATATGACCCTGTGGGAGAGATGTTAGGACTAACCTCTGACAGACGCTGGTGTAGACACTGGAGGGCCCACAGGGCCTAGGCCCAGGGCTATGGTTGTTCCAGTCACATCCTCTCTGCTGACTTTGATTTCCCCATTTATACTAGTGGAGTATTGCTCTGGACACTTCAAACACCCATGACTAAAGTTTTGAGATGCCTGGCCCAGGGTCTATCCACCCTTAAGTCCAAAAGTCTCTGCTGAAGACCTCTGGCTACACAGAGCATGGTCCCAAAGGAGGAGGCTCTGGAATGACTGCCCTACCCACCAAGGACACAGATCCCCAGCCACCATGGAGGACAGGGACAATCAGAGCTCCACAGCACACAATCTCCTTGGCTCCTTGACCACTTCCCACACACTCTCCAATTTCCAGAGAGAGGGCATCAAGACAGCAGGGGCAGTGCAGCGGCTGGCAGTGGCCTGCGAGTGGCAAGGATGGATGGGGGTGTGTGATGTTCATCGGGCACTGGAGTCCCTGGAGTCACCCTGGAGCTGGGGTGTGCAAGTGCAGCACACTCCTAACACCCAGGCAGACACTCCTAGCAGGACAGGTGGCAGTCGGTGGAGGAAGATGGATCACTGGGAGCTATGCTTCTCTGAGCCGATCGATAGGGACTGGCAGCTCTGAGCAGCCAGCAGCAAGTAATAAGTAGGAGCAAACGGACAGGCAGATTAATTAAGCCCAGCATGGGAAGGCATGGAGTGAGCCGGAGCAGGACCCTGCTCGGGTGGGAAGGAGGGGAGGTAGATGTCTGGGCTCCCCATGCCCAGATGAGCTGGGCACGCCTGGCCCCAAAGCACAGGTTGGATGCAGCTGACCAAGCAGTGACCCCTGTTCCTGATGGGCAGCTGCATCTGGCCCAGGCAAGTCACTGGGTGGGCAGTGGGCAGTGACCACTGTGCAGAAATCCTGGGAGGGCAGGGGCTCTGAAACTTTGCTGGGATTGGCCTCTCCCGGGGGGTGCGGAGCTACTGGGCCCGGCCAGTGGTTTGTGCCTGCGATGGTGACTCATGCGTGGCTGCTGACTCGGCACAGGACCATTAACTCTGGCACAGCTGCTGTAGCTGCCCTCAGGCCCTGGGTAATGCTGGGCTGTGGAGCTCACTGCAAATTAACACCATTTGTGCTCCAGAGCACGTTTCATGTCTATGCCACACGCATAGCTGATTCCTCTCCCGCAGTGTGGGGAGGGTGGAGCAGCCTCTGCCCCCATCCAGGTCCCTCGGGCTACTACCTTGTGGGGAGGGGCAGCCTCGGGTCCTTGCTGGGCCTCAGGGGGCTGGTCCTGGAGGGGCCAGCCTGAGGCCTGGACCCCAGGAGCGCTTGGGGCTTCCTTCCTGGCTCTGCTCCAGCCTCTGTGGCCTGAAAAAGCCCCGTGAACTCTCAGCTGCCTCCTCTCCCAGGACTGGACAGGACTATCAGGCACAGTCATAGCTGAATCCCAGTGACCAGCGGGGTGACGCTGCTCAGCCTTGTTGACGCAGGTGATGGTCACCAAATTCAGGGGCTGTTAAAGACCCAGCCCAGAGGTCCAGAGCAAGGCAGGCGGCAGTCACTGTGGTGGGCTGGCCCTCCCACGCCCCCTCCCATTGGGGACAGTCTAGCTCCCGGCCACAGCAAGAGCCAGGCTACACCTGGTGCAGCAGGACCCAGAGGGGTTCTGCCTGCTCACCTGCACACAGGGGCCCACAGGGTGCTGGTTGCCCCCAGGGTAGGAGATTTGAGTCTGCCAGTCCCTCACCTCCCTGCCTCTTGCTGCTGACCAAGACAGGGCACTCACCGTCCTCTCTCCTCCATGGGGCAGGCAGCTGTCAGGACAGCTCGGCTCTGCTGGCTTCTCCCTGCACTGCTGCCCATGCTCACCCTGCTCACAGACTTCCTCTGCCGCCCACCCCACCTCACCCAGAGTGTGAGTCCCAGAGTGGGCCGCACCCGAGGCCCTCACACAGCCACCTCCACAAGTGGCCACAGGAGGGACAGGCAGCTTCGGCCTCTCAAAAGGACTGAGAGGCCCGGGACAGAGGTCCATGGGATCACCATGGGGCAGAGGACCTCATCTCCCAGGGAAGCACCATGGGGCCCAGCCATGGTCCCATCTGCCTTCCACTGATGGCTTCCTACCAGTCCCTCCCGCAAGCCAGAGCCTCCTGGCCCTCCATGACAGCAGCCCCAGGGTGGGGGTGTGGAAGGGGCTGTCTTGACCCCAACAGGGAAGCCAGGGGCAGCAGCCATAGAGCCCAGTCACCAGCAGCAGCCCAGGGTGTTCAGCTGAGCGAGGGAATCCATGCTGCTGAGCGCATCTCCGCAGATACAACAGAACATAGGCCTGGAGGCAGCAGGGCCATGCAGCTCGCAGCAGGCTGGGCTCACAAGGCTGCGGACCTGGGCTGCCACCCCACGGCCCTCTGTCTCCTTACCCTGAGCCCTGTGGACACTGAGCACCGCTGTGGCACCTGCCCCAGGACAGCAGCAGAGCCTTGGCTTCACATGGGGCCTGGCATGGTGCGGGGTAAGGGTGGCTGGCACTCGGGCCCCAGGGTGGGGTTCCTGAGCTTAGGGACAAAGGCCCAGGGGAGAATGCCCCAGCTCACCCACCGGAGGACCCGGCCGTGTGGAGCAGGAGTGCAGGGGGTGGAGTGCTTCTCAGGCATAGGGGCCTGAGCCTAATGTTCACAGTGGTGAGATGTGGAAGTGCTGGCCTCACCAAAGGTGAGGGTGCCAGGTCCAGGCAGTCTGCACTCAGAGCCCCTGCTGTGTCTGGAAACTCAAGATGGACGTGGAGACCCCTGGGGAGCGTCATGCCAGGGCCAGGCCTGCAACTCCTGCGAGGTGGGCACTGGGGTCAAGAGGGAGTCTGGTCCAGGTCCCTGGGAGGACCTGCAGCCAGGATGGGCCAAGGGGACATGCTGTCCCTCTAGGCCACTGACATGGCTCTGTAGGAGGAGCAGTGCAAACTGGGATGCATCGGGGGTCTTAGGCCACCTCCCCACCACAGCAGCAGTGTGGCTCAGACATGGCCCCCAGGTGTGCAGGGCTGCCCTCTGTCCACTGTGTCCAGTACCAGGCAAGCAGTCCAGGGCCCCAGGCCAGCCTCTCCCTCAGCCACAGTCCTGAGCTCGGGCTCCCCACAGCCTCGTGAGGGCCACTGTGCCCCATGTGACCCTGAGGACAGGGCTGCCTGTTCTTGTGCAGGCCCAGGTCTGGGCAGGTGACCTCCCATGCTCCGAGTGGATGCAGGAGCAGAGGTGGTTGAGAGCCAGCCTGGTTGAATAGCAAGAGGGCTGAGATCAAGGAGGCGAGGGCACCAGGAGGAGGCAGCCCTGTGCCCAGCCTGGCCTGTGGCAGAGGGCTTGTTGTGGGGAGGCCCTCCTCTCAGAGCTCTGGATCTGGCTGCCGTGCCTGGATGCTCTCGGGGTAGCAGGTGGGTCAGCCTGGGATTGCAGGGAGTCAAACCGTAGGAGACGGCTTCATTCTTCTCAGGAGAGGATGGCTGGTAGGGTGGTGGGGGTGCTTGGAGCTGGTGCCCGGGATGCTGCAGAAGGGTTTCATGTCAGAAGGCAGACGCCTCCATGAATATTTCATCAGGGAGCAGCATGGGGCTGGAACATCTGGCAGGAGTCTCCTGGGAGCGGGTGCAGCACCGGAGACGGGCACTGTGAAATGCCGTGGGGGGGACGCGGCCTCCAGTCTCCCTCCTGGGTTATCAGCCACCCAGGGCAGAGGGCAGGCACTGGGCAGCTTTCCTCATGCCAGCCCTGGGCCCCACCTGCTGCTCCTGGGGTTGGAGGGTCCTGAGAAGGGTCACACATGGGCTCAGCAGAGTGGGCCAGGACCTGTGCTGGCCACATGGCAGAGGGGCAGGCAGAATGTGCCCACCATGCCAGCTGGGGAGAGAGCTGTGGAGAGCTGAGGTCACAGCCAACAGTTAGGACCACTACAGCTCCACAGGGTGCCCAGCCCAGGGCTCCTGCCAAGCCAGCCTGTGCTGGGTGGGCATGGGCAGAGAAGCACGAAGGGCCCTGTTACCAAATGACAGGGAGAGTCATGGAGGTCTCGGGTGCTCGTCACCCACCGAGCCACAGGTGCCAGCCAGATTCCCAGCAGCCCCAGGCTCACTGACAGGGCTCCCAAGGAGACTGAGGTGGTAGAGCCTCAGGTCCAAGAGCCCCCATGCCTGCTTCTGGCCAGCTGAAGTCCCACACTGAGGCAGTGACCACAGGGCTGTGAGCTCCTCAGGCCCCCCATGCCCAGCTTCACAGCACAGGTGCTGCACAGGCATTTAGGGGATGCTGCCTGGAGCCCAGGCTGTGGACCCCCAGGAGGACAGCCTGTCTGGGGACCCTGGTGGCTGACCCTGGAGATAGGAGAATGTCCCTGTGAGCCTCTACTGGGGTCTTGGCCTCCCCACCTTCCAAAGGCCTCACTTCATGCCCCCCACCCTGTCTCCCAGCCCTGGCCTCCAGCCCTGCTCCCTCCTGGTGGTGGATTTGACTTCTGGCATCCTGAAGCTCAGCCCCTCCTGAGCACTCCGTGATGACCCTCTTGGCTGAGCCCAGTGCCCCTTGTGAGGATGCTGCCTTTCTGGCGTGGGCACTGCGGCCACATGGGGTGGTGCTGTGGTGCCCCCCGGCTGCGTCCAGCCCCTGTGCATGTCTCAGAGACCCACAGCTGCTCCATTGGCCTGCTGTGTGGGAAGCAAGGGGCTGGGGACAGGCTGGCACTGCACTCTGCTCACTCCATGCTAGCACACCCGCAGCCCACACACAGCCCACCCACACCTGCTTTCTGCCTGGCCCCTGGCTGCAGGGGAAGGGGATGGGCTTTGTCCTGAGAGCCCTCCCCGCCGAGCCCACCCTGCCTGCACCCTCAGCAGCTGGCTCCTTGGCACCAGTGCCCAAACCCCTGAGTTGTCAGCACATTGGCTTCATTCCCATTGATCAGCACAGATGCCGCAGTGCCAGCCCAAGCTGTGGGCAAGGACAGGGTTTATGGAGAGGCAGGACAGCGGGTCTCTGGCTGTTCCAGACCCCTGCACAGCCCCGTGTGTCTTCCTGCCCCTGCCTGTCAGGGGATGTGCATGGCGCCTGTAGGCAGCGTGGGACCTGGGAGCCCACAGGGCATTGGGCGGAGGCGCCACTGCTGAGCCTCCGCTCCCTGGACAAACAACGGGGATCCTGGCCTCAGGCGGCCCAGGGGAGCCCAGAGGCTGCACAGCCCTTAGAGCAGGCCAGGCTGCTGGTGCCCACTGCCATGGGCAGGACCACGCTCACACGTTGCCCACCCCGCACTGTCCCACACCCTCTGTGCCCACAGATGCCTGGTGGCTGCACCCTGTGCTCCACGCGCCCTGTACCTGTGCCTGCCGTACCTCCTCTCCCATTCCTGGCCCGTCCTTGGCCGCACTGCCAGCCGGCTGCCACCTCCTGACGTGGCGCCAGTGATCGCCGCGGGTGTGGTCTGTGGCTCCGGTCCCAGGCAGCCCCGTGTGTGGCGATGGCAGGCGTCCATCGCGTCCCACGCTGCCCTCACCTCTGTCACCTCCCGGGGCCTCCAGAGCCCCTACACTGTGCGGAGGGACTTGGCACGGATGGAGCCGGCCGCCTCTGCAGCTGATGGAGCCACGCTTCTGTTGTATTTTGAACACACACACACTGGCTTGTGCACACACATGCTGGGCCCCCACCCCCACCACGCACGGCCCTTCTGTCAGGAGCAGACCCAGCCAAGAAAGCCCTGAGCAGCAGGGCAGAGGGAACAGCCTCACAGCGAGCAGCGGAACCCAGCCTGTGCATCCCTTCCTGTCCCCATCCCGCTCCCTCTTACATAGACCGCCAGGGAGAGGAGGAAATACCAGCCCACGCCGCGTCGGCGCCTCCTGATTGGGCACACCTTCCCACCAGCCAGCCTTCCCAGCAGCTCTGCCCAGCTACCCTGTCAACCGCTGGCTACCCACCTCCCCACCACTGTCCCTGTGGCCCACCACCCCAGCAGCCATCCTGCTGCTGTGACCGCACCCACCTCCCATGAAGGACCTTATTTCCAAGTGCTGGCTGCAGCATCTCACCGAGGATACACAGCCAAGACCAATGCGGCTGCCTGTGGCCCGGCCAGACACAGTGGGCATAGTCCAGAGTCCTGCCTAAGACTGGGTGACCAGAGGTGGCCCTGAGGGTTCTAAAGCAACCCTGGGCAAGGACGGGGCTGCAGGGGGGAGGCCCAGCGACCTGTGTGGTCCAAGGGCTCAGTGCCAGTTGTCTCCTCCTGGCTTCGTTAACACCTGGACCCTTCATCATGCACTATGGCAGGGACCTTCACATGGCCTCAGGGACAGCTCAGCTCTTGGACCTGAGCCCAGGGGGCTGCCCCCGCTGGAAGCCCATCAGGGGTCAGGGTGCTGAGCCCTGTCTCCACAGCACCCCACCACCCTGTCCTCTCACCCTCTCCAGGTCCCTGCTGAGCTTCGCACATGCCTTGAGGACAGTGCAAGTGGGGAGCTGGGATGGCTACAGAGGCAGTGGCCTCTTCCCTGGCCCCAGGTACCCAGGGTCCCCAGCCTGGGCTTAGCCATGGTCAGTCTGAGGGGCCATTTGGACACCGGGCCAGGTGGGCGCCCAACTTGTCACTGAAGCCAGTCCACATCTGCCCACCCTGGCCTGTGTGTCTCCAGGCGTCATTATGCTTGGGCTCTTGTGGCTTGGCCTGACTTTAGCCCCATGCCGAGAAGCTGTCCCTACCCCCAGTGCCCTCTCCAGGGCTGGCAAAGGCTGGGCCCTTGGTCAGCAGTGATGGCCGATCCCCCAGGCCACCTGCCTCAGGGCTGCCTGTGCCATCCCTCCTCCTCCACCCTCCTTGGCCCCAGCAGCCCCCGCTCAGGTCTGTGGTCACTTTCCCTTGCGCCATGGCTACCGCTGCCTCCTCACCCAGGCCATGTGCTTTCTGTGCCGTCTGGGGGCTTAGGGCTTGGGCTCCAAGGTGACCCCATGGCAGCCTCTGACCACGGCCCCAGGATTTCCTTGCTGGGCACCCAGCTGCTGGAGGACATGAGCTTGACTCTGGCCTCCTGCTGTCCAGTGTGCTCAGGTTCGGGCTGAGGCCCTGCAGTCCCGACACCTCACAGGAATCCCTACTAGGACACTTTCACCACTTCTCCTCCAGGCGAGTCCTGGCGCTCATTGTTAAACTGAGGTAAATTATGTACTTCATAACAATTGCCATTGAGCCTTTTTAATGCACAGTTTGGTGGTGTTTGTGTTTGGTTTGTTCCCAGCGTTGTGCAAATACCACCCTATCTAGTCCCAGAATGTTCTCTCACCCAAGAGAAATCGGTCCCTGTGGGGAGTAGCCTCCTGCCCCACATCCACCCTCTGTGGTCCTGGAGTTGGCAGCAGTGGCCCTGTGGGCTTTCTCTAGCACAGGCTCCCTGGGCTCTTCCACAGTGCAGCTGGTCCCCAACCGATTCCAGAGATATGGCCCAACAGGGGGCGGACACCTGCCATGTGGGTGTCAGGCCTGGGCTCCCACCCTCCTCTGTGTACCCACCCTGTTCCCAGCATGTCCAGGTGCTGCAGCTGTGTCATGGATCCCTGGCATGAGAGTGGGTGGTCCTGCACCCTGTGCTTTACCAAGAGCCTCAAAACCTTTGGGTTCTGGTCTGCATCTTGCTCAAATGAGGTAAAATGAGATCTCCGGGTACACAGGCAGAAGGAGCAGGTGTGGCCGGGACAAGGAGTAGCCAGCTGTCCAGCCAGGTGCAGCTAGAGTCCCCCTGGGTCCAGGGGAGGTGGCTATGGAGCCACAACAGGGACACAGACAACCACAAGAAGCACCATCTCTCGTGCCATATGTGGGCATGTGCTCAGCCCCTCCCTGATGCTCTGTGCCCCTGGAAGATAAGCCAAGTTGGGGACCTCCCCAACAGGGTAGGGAGAAGGTGCTCGCCTGCATGGGAGTGCAGACGTGTGTGCACATATGTACTGCAAGGAACGTGGGGGTACCTGAGGATGCACGTGTGTGCATGAGCCTTGCCCATGTGGCTAGGGCGCCTACCTTGTCTCAAGTGGTGACATTGCCTACTTCAGGCAGCATGGAGAGGGCAGCTCTGAGGTAACCCATGCTTTCGTTCTGTCTCCAGGTAGGCACCATATGCCTCCTGCAGGTCAGGGAAGAAGCCCCTGCAGCTGTGAGTGAGGAGACCCTGAGGGGCCTAAGGAGCCTGGCTGGGCTGAGCTTTGCGGGGGAGGCAGCCAGGATGGGCTGGGGTGCAGGGTCCCGTGCAGGCGATCTGCGTCGGTCAGGAGAGTGGATCTCTTGCAGGAGGCCGGCTTCCAGTCGGCCACCCTGGGCTGCCAGCGCTTTCCCTTGGTCCTGCCGGCTGCCTCTGTTTCTCTTCTGTTCCAGCACCCACCTCTAGCTGTGTGTTCCTTGTTACATGTGCTCCTCACTTGGTTTTGATCAGAGGCTTCCTATATGTGCAGCATAAATTGGGAATCAATATTTTCAACTACTTTGAAGAAAAGTAGCAAGTGTCCTGAGCTGAGAGCCTCTTATAGAGGAACTCTCTAACCAGTTTTCAGTTTATTGTTTTGTTGTGGTGGTTATTTGCTTGGATTTTCTACTCATATAGCTCGATTTTTGTCATATATGCTTCCCTAGAAGATTGTGTATTTCAGTCATATTTTAGGATATGTTGGTATAGAATTATGCACATTCCTTTGTGATTTTTTTAGACAGGATCTCTCTGTGTAGCCCAGGCTGGCACTGAACTCAGTGATCCACCTGCTCAGCCTCCTGAGTGCTAGGATTACAGGTGTGTGCCACCAAGCCTGGTTCCCTTCTGATTTTTTAAAGTCTTCATGTTGGTAGATGCCTCCCCTTCCTTACTCATTCTGTGTGTGTGTGTGTGTGTGTGTGTGTCTGTCTGTCTGTCTTTGTCAGGGGCTACATCCCCAGGCCTTTTTATTTTATTCTTTTACTTTGGGTTGTGGGGGGTCTCACTAGGTTGCACAGGTGAGATTTGTTCCTGCCTCAGCCTCCCAAGAGCTGGGCTCACACATATGTGCCACATGCCTGCTTATGTGGCATTCTGGTATAATAGCTTCTGAACTACACTAAGAAGAACCCCTCGGTGATTTCATTGTTTGTTGTTTGTTTAATGAAGAAATTTCTCAGGTGCCTTTATCAATGAGACTTTCTAAGTTTTTTTTCCTGTTTTACTTTATTTATTTATTTTTCTTGGATCTTGTTTCCTCTTTCCTGCCTCTGATTTGGATGCTGTCTCCCTGCCTCTAACAACAGCAGTATTTCCAGCCACCTGTGACGAGGCTCTGGGGGTGGCCATGCTGTTCTGAGATGCGAATCTAGGAATCTCTTGGTGCTGTTTTCTAGGTGTTCATAATTATCATGTTTATTTCCCTTTTATCAAAATGTTTCTTATATCAACTTCCCTTCCAAGTTGAAAACTGTCACAGACCTTCCATGGTTGGCTTTGTGTGTCGGGTTCTGTGGCTGCCACCTGGCTGGAGGCTGGGCTCCAGATTTCCTGCACATTGGACCCAGAGCCGAGGCTCTGGGCTTCTGGTCATCCCGGCTGCCTGTGCCACACCTGGACTCAGAGCCGTTTGTTTCAGCGCTGGCTGCAAGGAACTGAAGGAGACGTGTTTCCTGAAGGGAGGCACAGAGTTTAAATTTAGCCCCGCTTAATTAACCTGATTAATAATATTTCTCAGTTCCTCTAAATTTTTGTGCTAATTTGATTAGTCAAAATCTGAGAGAAGGGTGCAAAATGTACTTCACCTCTGTTCCAGCATCCTTCAATTTCTCTTTTTTGAAAGAGATTTGCTTTATGTATTTTAGTGCTATTGTCTATATAACAAGGCATTACTGTAAAACTAATCAGCCTCTAGCAGGCTGATGTAGGCCCTCACAGAGCAACTTCATGCCCAGCAGCTCAAGGGACATCAAACACTACCAAAACTCAACCAAGAGAGAGATTCTCCAAATACCAGGGGCACTGGAGACATTTACTCCCAACCCAGGGTCCCAGAGATGCAGCTGCACATGCAGGTGCTTTTCCTGGAGAACTTAAGGAGGAGAAGCACTAGGCCCCCCAAGGCCTGGGGGAGGCGGAACAGTGTGGGGAGGGAGTATTTCTAACACCTGTCACAGCCAGACACAAGCAACCCAAAAGGGGGCTGGGGACCCACATCTCAGTGACTTACATGCAACAATCTCAGGAAAATATTAGCAAACAGAATCCAAAGATATGGAAAGAATTAGACATCAAGGCCACGTAGAACTTACTTCACCTGTACAGGGCTTGCACACCTTCAGTGGTCTGGCTAGAAGAACACGCGGTGTAACCCACGGAATAGTACCCAGCACCACCATGGAGCACATGTCCGAGTGGCAAAGCCAGCCACACTGTGAGGCCCAGCACTGCACACAACACAGCCCACGTCATGGCCCGCTGGTGTGTGAGTGAATTCAGCTAGGCCTAAGGGTTCATTCTGGGAGGCTGGGGCAGGAGGATCACAAGACTGACCCCCACCTGAGCAATTTAGCCACTTACTGAGACCCTTCTCTCAAAATAAAAAATAAAAAGGGCTGTGGATGTGGCTCAGTGTGAAGGCTCTAGGTTTAATCTCCAGTAAAGAGAAAAACAGGTTGTGGATATGTGTAGTGGAATACTACACAGCCAGAGAAACAACTGTTGTCTGAGACAGCAGGGACAAACCTGGAGGCCATTCTGCTGAGCGAAATGAGCCAGCACAGAAAGACAGAAGCCGCACAGTCTCCATTAATGAGAAGAAGTGAACTCATGGAAGAGAGCACGAAGCTGTAGCCTTGGGGGCTGGGTGGGAGGGGTGAGGCTGTGAGCAGGAAAGAGCGGCCTGGAGCAGTCAGCACAGCTCTGGGAAGGGGACACACCTCGGACCCAGGCAGCCCTGCTGGACCAGGGGTGGAGGCCTCTCAGTGGGTGGTGCTGGGGAAAGTGCATCCTGACCTGTGCTGGGCCACCATGAGTTAACTCAGCATGTCCGGGAAGGGCAGGCCCGTCGCTCCTGCCATGGCCCTGTTTTGCTCTGCCCTGTGCGTGTGTATATGCGTGTGCGTGTGTGTATGTGTGCAGTGTGTGCCATCTCCTTTGCTGTCTATCAGTAGATAATGACTATCTTCCTCGATTTATTTTCCTTATCCTTTTGCAAGATGTTTATCCTTGCTTAAGGCCGTTGTTTTGGAAGTGAGTCTGACCCTCTTTCTTCAGTCAGCAGCATCAGTTCTGAGACGCAGCCCAGGACATGGGGATACCAACTCACCTCTTCTTTATGTCTGTGGTGTGGCACGCACACAAGGACACAGGCTGGCATGGCTGGGTTTAATAGCAGCATCATTTAGAATTCCTGCGGCTCTGGTGTCTCTGGTGTCTGTGATGCCTGCCTGGGCTCCTTGTGTAACCTCGAGCTCTGAGCTGCACCCACTGCCTCAAAATCTCTGGAGTTCTCTCCAGTGCCCTCTGTCACACAAGGTCTGCAGGGGCACTACGTTGGAAGTGCTGCCCGACAGCGCCATCCCTAGATCCAGGTCACTTTCCTCTCAAACCCTGACTATGTTCCCCTAGTATTTTCACAATTACTGTTTTAAGACAGTCTAGCGAATGTAATGTGATGTTTAAACATTTTTCTGCCTTGAAGTTAATAGGATTATTTCCTCATTCTGGCATTTGAAATATTTTTTCCCTGGGAATCATCTAGGGCTGGTTGGTTGCTTTTTACTGATTTCAGCAGATGCAGGGTGAATGGTTCCACTTTGTGACACTTTTCCTTGGTGGTGTCACAGGTTGCCACCCCTGGCTCCTGGCCCTTCACAGGCATCTGTTGGCCATGGTCCATGGTCTGTGGTCCATGGTCTGTGGTCCACCAGGGTCTCCAGGTTCTCCCAGCTGTGCCTGAGGCTCTGTGTCCTCGTGTCCCTCCTGCAGATTCACTGACCAAGCCACTAATATACTGTTTAATCATCTGGAGACGTAACTGTAATATTATTGCAGATTTTAAATGTGAATTCTCTGTTTCGAGCAGCTTTTTCAGTCCCTCGCCCCCTGTCCTGCTCCATCCTGGCGGAGGTCTGTATTTCCTAGAGCTTTATGTACAAGGAATTGTGCAGCCTCTTTCCTGGCTCTGGCACCCGCCTGCAGCTGAGGGTTGCATGTTTCAGTGGTGCAGTCCTCCGAGGTTCTGCTGGCCAGAACCTGCTCTTGGCTTCCGCTACTACGTATGAGGTGCTGCGTGCCTGCATGCACAGGCCTCAGTGGACCTGTTGTTGCATCTCTCATGAGAGAATCCTGGGGCGTGGAGGGGACGCTGGTGTCATGCAGGAGTCTGGCACTGAGGGCACACGTATGTCACACTGCAGGGCAGATTCAAAGACTGACAGTCACTTGGTTCTTCCTCACCTCATTCCTCTGCTGGCCACTGTGCCAGCACTGCATCTGCGCAAAACCTGCTCTGTGAACTTGCAGAAGGCACAGAGCTCGAGTGGAAAGACCTGATGTCCTGCACACTGTGGCCCCTCCCTGCTGTCCAGGTCTGACTCCTCCCACAGCCTTCCTGGGACTCCCTGGCTCTGTGGGCTGCATCCTCCTTCCGTGAGAGGCATGGGGAGAGAAGTCACAGTGGGACAGATGTGGGAGGGAAGGTTGAGGTTTTGCCACCATGCCTGAGACCGGGGGCTCCCAGCACTCAGTGTCATGTGACTCAACTTCCCCTGCTTCCTTGTGTACCTGAGATGTAGGTTGCTCCTCTGTGCCTTTTTTTTTTTTAATTTTTTAAATTTTTTGTCTTTTTGAGACAGGGTCTCACTTTGCAGTTCAGGCTGGTCTTGAGCTTACTTTGTAGCCCAGGCTGGTCTCGAACTTGTGACGATCCTCCTGCCTCAGCCTCCTGGGTGCTGGGATTACAGGCATGCACCACCACACCTGGCCTCTGTGCCTTTTTTAACACAGGAAGTGTGCAGGCTCATGTTAGCAAAGCCGCAGGTGAGTCTGTGTAGGCGGCTGATGTAAGCAGGCTACATCCTCAAGAGAAGTCTGGATAGCCAGCCATGTGCCTGTCCTGGCACACAGCCCCAACAGGCCTCTGGGGTCTCACTGGCATTTCCTGGAGATCCTGACACTCAGAAGCTTTGGGGGGACTTGGCCAAGTGTCCTCCTTGGGGTCACAGCCATGCCTCCGAGCTGCACAGTGGGCGAGCACAAGCTGTCCCGGCCGCCTGGTGCCCCTGCCCTGATCAGAGGCGTTTTACAGGGAGCAGAGACTTGACTATGTTTAAGTGAAGGAAAACAGAGGGACGAATGACAAGCAGCTCCCTTCTTGGGGTCTCGCCTTCCTGGGCCAGGGCTGAGTCTTATCCTCACATGGGAACAGCACCAGGACCCTGAGAGGCACAGGTCCCACCAGGGCAAACAGCCGGCACCAGGCACCAGGTACGGCAATAGCAGGGCAGCTCGCACCGCTGGCGTGGCTGTGGTCCTGTGATTAAGGACTGAGGGTTTGGCTGGGGGAGGTTGGGAGAGCCACACCATGAGGACACACGTGGTGACAGGCCTGCCACTGGTCCCCTGCAGCTGAGGATGGTGTGAGTTCATCAGAGCCCAGGAAAGACAGCCAGGCACGAAGGGCTTTGGGGCACTGGCGCAGCAGGGAGAGAGGGTGCAAAACTGCTGGGCTTAAGGTTCCCCCGGACACAGAAGTCCTCTCACTGCCCACCCCATGCCCCAGCAGCTACCCGCCATCAGTTCCAGCTTTTCAGGGAGACTTGGGGTGTGTCTTGGTTACTTTTTTCTCATTGCTGAGACAAAATACCCAATGCCCAAAATGAAGGAAGGAGAGGTTTATTTAGCTCACAGTCTGTGGAGGTTTCAGTCCATACTTGGCTGGCTCCAAGGCAGGGTGGCATGTGGCAGAGAGCAACAGCTCATGGTGGCAGAACACAGCAAAAACAGCAAGAGCAAAAGGGCCGGGTGTGGTGGCACACGCCTGTAATCCCAGCACTCGGGAGGCTGAGGTAGGAGGGTTGTTGTGAGTTCGAGACCAGCCTGGGCCACAAAGTAAGCTCAAGTTCAGCCTGAACTGCACAGTGAGACCCTGTCTCAAAAAGACCAAAAAAAAAGAAGAGCAAAAGGGAGGAGCAGCAGCTGGAAGAGCAAGTCTCCCTCCCTCCCTTACACTGTATGCAGCTCCCCACCCCAGGGCAGGTGTAGCACACATACCCATAATCCCAGCACTGGACCACGAATCAGTCATAACTCTAGAAGTCTACCCCATGACTGCATGAGGCTTTGGGGGGACATCCAGACATAAACCATAACAAGGTGTGAAGTGCGTCCCCAAGTGTCCTCCAAGGTGTCACAGAGGGGCCCGGCCTAGCCCCAGCAACTCTTTTCTCCTTCATCTCACTGCCCTTCTTGGGACTGGGTGGATCTGAGCCCCTCTGGCCCCTGAGCTGGTGGCCAGAAGGCTCAGGCTCCCTCTCAGTGGCCCCTGATGCCCTATGACAGGTAAATGGGGGAGGACATAGGGAACAGCCAGCCCCAAGCTGAGGGACCCTGGGGAAAGGGGAGGCCGGAGAAGGTACCCCATCCTCCACTCCCCAGCTGTGTCCCTGGGCCGCTTGGTGGCCTCAGTCTCTCCTTCTCTCCCTGCAGGGATGTATCCTAGGTGCTGGGCCCCACGGAGCCCAGGGACCAAGCAGGATGGGTAAGCACATGGCACAGACCACAGCAAAGGAGGGAGATGGCTGCCACGTGAGCAGCTGCAGGGCCACCACCAGACACTGGTGATGTGGAAATAAATATAGGCTGGCCTCTAGGAGAGCTGAGCCTTGACCCTCCCAACCTACCTGCCTGAGACACAGAACAGCTGGGAGAGCCATGTGTCACTCCAGAGCCCCCGCTGTGACCCTAACACTGGCCTAGGGAAAGGCTGCCAGGAAGACCTTGGATACTACCCAGACAAGGTCCTGGGCTACTAGTCGCCTGAGCCAGGAGCCCTATCCCCATCCTTGGCTGTCAGCTTGGCCTGTCCACCCTCTTTTGCTAGGCTAGTGTCCTGGTGCCCTGGGGAGACACTTCCAGTGGCCAAAAGAGCTCTGCTAGTCTGACTGGGACCTGCACCAGGCCACCAGCAAAGAGCTGGTCAGTGGAACATGCAGACCACTGCCCAGGCTGATTGGGCCCCTTTCTGGTTTTTTTTTTTTTTTTTTTTTGGTACAGGGAATCAAACTCAGGACCTTGTGCTCTATCTCCCTAGCCTGGATCCCTCTGAATGTCTGCTTCCCCTCTGTGTAGGGCAGCTAGAGCCCTGTTCCTTCCCTAGCGCATGTGGCCATGTGGATGCCAGGAGAATGTGCACTGAGTCCAGTCAGCCTGGCTATCGCACAGGACAAACCTTCCAGGAGAGCAAAGTGCTCCCTGGTCACCCTGCCAAGACCCAGGCCTCACCCTGAGGGAGAGCCCCTCTGCCTGTGTGACCCCAGAGGCTGCTCCCCACCCTGTCCCAGGGCATGAGGCCGCTCTGTCCTGGCCTGTGAGCGGGTGTCACAGACCAAGGCTGGCACAGAGCCCATAGCCCAACTGCTGCCCTTCATCTGTCCTCACTGCAGGGCTGAGACCGCTGCAGTCCAGGCCAGGCCTGCGGCAGAGGTGCCGTCCCTGCTGTCAACATTCAGCCATGCCGGCCCAGCTGTGTGGAGCAGAAGTGTGCAGGCGTGGGTGTCGGAAGGTTCCGCCCATGGCACCAGTGTCAGCTGCCTGGGACCGGGAAGTGAAATTATTGGTTTGCACAGGGTGTGGTGGGCACAGGGAACAGGGTCCTGCACAGATCAGGGGGCTGTCTTCTTAGGGGCTGCCCAGACAGTGGGATGAATGGGCTTCTTGGGGGACAGGGGATCTGTGTCTGGGATAGAACAGGTGCCCCATCTGCCCCACAGATGCTATCACAGAGACAAGTGATTCACCACAAGGGCATGCACGTCTCGGTGGCCCTTGAGACCCATGTGGCTCCTGCCCTGGAGAGTCTGTGAGGTGCAGCCCTGTCCTCAGCTCCCAGTGAGTGCTGACCCCATGAGTTTGGCCAGGGAAGCAGCTGCCCTTGCTGCCTGCCCCTTCCAATTCTGCAGGGGAAACTGAGGCACAGAGATGCCAAGAACCCTGAACCAAAGGCAGATCAGAGGCAGCGGCCAGTGGGCCCCCAAGGCAGCCCCTGTTGTGTTGAGCAGAGTAGGAGCAGGAGTCCAGCCATGGCCAGGCCACACTGCACCTGTACTCCACCCTCACCCTGAGTAGCCTACAGGGAAGGGATCTTGGGGGCCATGCCAACCTCCTGTGGTGGGGAGGATTGATGTGGCACAGGCCAGGTTTCAGCAGGTTTCTTAGTGCCGGGTTCTATGCCCCCTGGCGGGAGGCTGAGCAAAATCTGTACCCCATCCTGGCTGCAGGTGCTGCTCTGTTGTGCTGTGAGTTCCTGCCCAACATGGAACAGTGAGCATCAAGCTGTCCTGGAAACACTGAGGAGCAGAGGATGGTTTAATACATGAGTGTGCGGGCCAAGTGTAGTGGTGCAGCCTGTAATCCCAGTACTTAGGAGGCTGAGGCAGGATTACTATGAGTTCAAGACCAGCCTGAGCTACATAGCAAGACGCCGTCTCAAAAAAAAAAAAAAGGGAGAGAGAGAGGGAGAGATTAAAACGCACACCGTGGGTGTTACCAACCTGTACTCCAGTGTATGATGGGATGGATGTGGGACCTAAGCCCCTGGTCCTGGCTCCTGTGTAGACAGGTGTGTGCCTTTGGCTCTGGGAACTGACCTCCCACAGCAGTACCTGCCTGTCCAGGAAGGCCCAGCAGCTTCGGCGTCTGCAGATGTGACTGTGACAGTGTCCCTGGCTTCTGCCCTATGCTGGCCACACATGAGTGAACAGGAAGTGTTTGGGGGAGTGGAAGGGGCAACTCTGCCTCAGGTCAGGAGCGGTGACCTCATAGGAGGTGATGTGGACCTGGAGGTAATTAGGGGTGAGTGGAGACCACACCCCACAGAGTCAAGCTAAACACCATTCTGCACTGGCTGCCTAAAACACCTGCTCCTCTCCTGGGGTGAGGCCACCCCACCCCACCATCAGCACCAGCAAATATTTGCCAAGCATCATGGGAAGCTGCCTGTGTCCTGGACTGGCAGGAGCAGAGGCTAGGCCTGGTCACTGTGTGGTGCTGGGCAAGCCGTTGGGCCTCTCTGCACCCAGTGTCCCTGTCTGTGAGGTGGAGGTGACAGGCTGGGCAAGAACAAGGAAGGGTGGCCAGGGGAGGCTCATCCTTTGGTTCCTTTCCAGTCCTCTGTGGCATCTCCATGCACCCTAAGCTGCAGGAGATGAGGCAGGGAGGCACAGACCCAGGCCTGATGGGCTGTACCAGTGAAGCCACCATGGGTTCCTGGCCTGGGACTGCAGCTGCGTGCAGGGTGGCCACCTGGTGTATGTTGCATCTGCACACACACGTGTCCCTGTCCCCAGTGTCCATGCTGCTGGCAGGGCTCCATCCCTGGCAGGGCTCCATCTGGCCAGCAGGGCCAGCGGACATGTGGCAGGCATCCGGCTCAAGGCTGTGAGCCAGCGCTGTTTGTGCAGCACATTGCTCAGAGCAGTGAGGCCTCAGCTAGACACCGAGCTTCACTGGGGTCCCTGCAATCCCCTCCCCTCTGCCCTCCTAGAACTTCCAGAACCCCTCCTACCTGAGCATCGCTGGCTACTCCTTCAGCTCAGAGTGCTGGGCACCATGAGAGACACATAGGTGTCTGTTGGAGTCCCAGGCCCAGCTCTACGTGCACTGGCATTCTCATAACCTTCCCTCCCCCATGACACCTGGGAAGGGGGCATGGACTCTCATCAGCACACCTCTTGACAAAGCCCTGGGGCTCTGTGCACACCAAGACTGAGAGTCGCCCAGGATGGGGCTCATGAAATAGTTAGAAAGGGATGCGGGGCTCAGGCCCAAGTTCCTTCTGGAGTGCTTTCAAGCCCCATTCACCAGGTCCAGGGCCTTGCCAGGATCCGTGCATTCCTGGCCCTTAGTTTCCCATCTGTAAGTTAGGAATAGGACTGCTGCACCCTCCTAGATCTTTGAGAAGATCCAGTGGGATTACACAGGGAAGTTTGCATGTTTGGATCCTGAGCACAGGTTTACATGGGCATCTGGAAAGGAGGCATGGTGACTTCCACTCACAGGAGAGGGCAGTGACACACAGGAGGATAGAGCTCCAATTCTACCAGGATGAGGCTGCTGGTAAGGGTGATGATGGTGGGTGATGATGATGGTGATGGTGGTGGTGATGGTGGTGGTGGTG